>JAQISU010000135.1:10000000-10087500 GCA_029339505.1 Unio delphinus | reverse complement strand
GTCACTGTTGTCTTGTCTTGTAAGACTGGCAATGGTCAGTTCTGTTCCCTGGACTTTATAGCGTCCCCCTGCTGTAATAGGCTGGTCATTTACCTTCCACTCTGACATCATAGTCAGGTTATGGTCAGGAGGTGCACTGTTGGATACAGAGGAACAATTCGGGCGGTAGTCAGACCCCAGTACTGCAGAACCAGTGACTGCAACAATCTCAGGCTTGGATGGAGCAACTAAAAAAAAGTTAATGGTGCTAAAGAGTAAATTAGGATCTTGATTACGCTTGAATTTGGCTCAGCTTAAAAAAATAAGTCGTATATGATTCTAAAAGATTTCATGATTTTCATTTAGTACCAATTCCATATCCATGAGTTACTCTCTGACATAGAACTACTGAATTTCGAAGCTGAACTCTCTGCTGAAATGGAAGCCACTAAAAGATTTATTGATGATGTATCTAAAGCACCATCCAGATTAACTCCAGCTGCTCTTTTTGGAATTTCAGTTATCTTTCTTGATTATTTGCATCACTATTACCTCATTTAAAACAGCAATATTTTAGGCGTGGCATGATATACACATTGCAAAGTACCTTTTCTGTTCTTAAGGGAGATAGAATTTTATTCTGTTTAAGAGATAAAAGCAGGCTAAAGCTGAGAGATAACTTGTTAAGGATCTTATCAACTTGCATTTTCCAACAAAGGAGATTGTCTATCAGGATGCCATGTAGTTTTTCATTTTCAGACTGCAGTATATCAATTCCTTTTATCATTACTTTGAAATCATTTTTCTCAGCTTTTACTTTCGCTTTGTTATAATCATAGCTTCTGATTTGGCTGCATTTATCTTATATCATTGCTCTCTCACCAGTTGTTTAGTTTTATCAAATCATTATTTCATTTAGTGCTAATCTCATGGCCTGTTCATCCAATGCTATATAACATTTATATCTGCAAACATGTTTGAGGTGAATATCTTAATGTGATATCCTGGCTGTACATTTTACGAGTTCATACTTGAAATTTTGATCTAAAACCTTGGATGTCCCAGGTTTACCCATGGTTTTCACATGAAAACCTCGGAAAACTTGGACAATGCTGATATGTTCTCGTTTATTTATAGCAAAAAGAAAATACCTTGGACAAAGCCTTGGACATGAGAACTTAGTTTATTTTTGGGTTCAGAAAAACCTCAGAAATATGAACAAGTCATTTTTTTAGCTTGAACATAACTCAGAAATGTAGACTTTGAAATATTTTAGCTAGGAAATGGACTTGGTCTGTTCTAATTGTGCACTTAGAGATTTTGTTAGAATTATTTGAAAAGTATTTTTACAGTTTGTTAATATGAATAACGTTTATTACACTGAAGTTTAATCCCTTTCAAAACGATTTGGAAAGAATAAACCAAACAATTGATTCTGTTTTATGACAATAAAAGTACATATAATCCATTTGGGGATTTTAAAAATATTAAACTTTACAAAGAAAGTTGGCTTTTGATGTTCAAATAAAATGAAAAATGACCTCCAAAGTTATTGATGACATAAACTTGATTAATGTTTTCACTTTGAGTTTAAACCGGTGTAAGATTTTTTATTTGCAATTGCTTCATATATAATCAGACTAAAGTATTCAACTATAGACAAACAAGGTACTGTAAAAGACATTTTCTAAGTAAAAAGGCAACATTTGTAATCTTCATTTAAGCTTTGCTAAGCAACATCTATCCTTTCAGTGATCAAGTAAACATGTATATCAACAGTTAAATTGTTCATAAATAGCTAATCGTGAGTTGCAAAGGATCAAGTAAAAAATGCAAGATTGTGTTAATGTACTTGTAGTTGATAAAGATTTTAATTTAAACAACTAAATTCTAACACCTTAAGATGAACTCTTCCCGCTACATTTCCTTTGGACACAAATAGTTTTACAACTGCAAATACATGGCAAGTTAGTTTGTGGAGGAGGTAACTCTGAAATTCAATAGCTCCTTCTGCAATTGATTTATTTTCTTCAAATGCAACTGTAAATGAATTCTGCTTCTTGACATTGCTTGTCTTAAAAAGACTGATAATGTCTGTGCTTTGTTAAAGCCTCCTGTATTGATACAAATTTCTGTCAATCTGTAAATAGCACAATAATTTGGGCCAGAGAACAATTAATTAGATTTATGGGGACAGGTGCTTGTTAAATTGCTATACTGTAATGATTTCTAACGTCTGTGTTGGGAGAGGAAGTGATTCTTAATTAAGCCTTCGTTTATTTATGAGCTAGACAGAATATTAGGAAAAGGTTAACTTCAATTTTATATCGGAACTGTCAGATGTTGAGTTTTCTCAGAATCAGTTGTTGGAAATCTACAAGTCAGACTGACCGCAATTTTGGCGCCTAGTTATAAAAGGCAGTGTATATATTTAATCCCACACAAAATTTCTTGATGTTAAAATTGCCCTCATCAAAAAATCTAATCAGTCTGCATTTTTCCTGCAAGAGTGAAAATATAAGGGACTCCGAGATTAAATTCGGAAGAAATTCTCTAGTAAAACATTTAGCCGAGGGACCGGATGTCTGGAAAGTCAACGGACACAATTCGGAGGTAGAAGCAAACAAAGCTGGAAAACACAAGGTATTTGAATCAATCGCATGTAATTCACTGATACCAATATAATGATTTGCATGAATTTATTTGTTTAAATTCGTAGATCAATTGTCTTGATACGAGTATAACTGTGTTTGAGTTCATCTATCTTAATTCATAGAATGATCTTCTTTATATAAGTTTGACGAATTGTTTAAATTTTTCATCTTATTTGTCTAAGAATTGGGTATTCTAAGATTTCATGCATTACTTTAGTTGATATGAGATACGAGAATCAGTTTGAATTCACCGATGTTAGATGGATAAAAACTTGAATGTGTGTATTTGCTGGAAATAACGTAGGTAAGGCATGTAATGAAATGCATTCATTCATTTGTGTAATTGAGACGAGAACTGTTATGTCTCGTGTGATGTTAGTGTGAGTCGGGATGGAATAGCCATTGGGAAGTATATTGATCTTATGAAACTAGGTTTGTTTATGGTCTGCCATGTTTAGCTTGACCAGATAGCCTTTGGTATCTGTTTGAATTCCGATAGAATGTTATCTGACAAAACGAGAGGAGAGTAATTATCTATTCCCAGTAGAATATCTGACAGAAGATTTAGGTTGCTTTTCTGTTAATTTTGAAAGGGGAAATAGCTCCACTGACATAGCCACTGACGTATCCACGTACCTACTTATTCAAGTATATAGGTATCTACGTACTTACGTATCCACCTACCCACACAAAGTTTGAGGACCGAAAAAAGGCGAGACAGTCGAGGTTGCAGAAGGAAAAGAAAAACGAAAGGACCTAGAGGAACAGCCACAGTGAAGTTGGAGTGAACCGGAATAAGCAGGTTATAAAGTTTTACAAGGCAATGACTTCAATTGTTCACTCGATTTTATGATGAACCAATTCTATCATTTAAAACATTTTATGTTTATGAGACCACCCTCATGCCACCCCATGTGTAATTCCAATTGCATTGGTTTTAAAATAAAGGTAGGTAGGTAGGTGGGAGGGTGGGTGGGTAGGTAGGTAGGTATATATGGACAGACAGATAGACAGACAAATAAATAGACAGTCAGATAGATAGATAGATAGATAGATAGATAGATAGATAGATAGATAGATAGATAGATAGATAGATAGATAGATAGATAGATAGATAGATAGATAGATAGATAGATAGATAGATAGATAGATAGATAGATAGATAGATAGATAGGTAGATAGATCAGATGGATGGACGGACGGACAGACAGACAGACAGACAGACAGACAGGCAGGCAGGCAGGCAGGCAGGCAGGCAGGCAGGCAGATAGATAGATAGATAGATAGATAGATAGATAGATAGATAGATAGATAGATAGATAGATAGATAGATAGATAGATAGATAGATAGATAGATAGATAGATAGAATGTACTAAGCACTTCAAGTTCTGTTAGGAATTTTAACTTTTTAAATTATTAGTTTTTATTTTCAACCAGATTAAAATATGCTAGGGTCAGTCGCTTAAACGGAGAAGGTCAGCCAACCAGGAACTATTTTGTGCGCCTGATATAGCATTTCCGGTCTGCGACGATCGGAATCTGAGAGATCATTTTATCTTATAAGATAAGATAAGACCTCTTTATTTCAGACTACATAGTCCATACATCTAAATTAAAATATAGATATGAAGTAAAAAAACATTGTAAACGTAAAAGATCATATATATATATATATATATATATATATATATATATATATATATATATATATATATATATATATATATATATATATATATATATATATATATATATATATATATATATATCATACGTACAAGTAAACATATATATCTACACAGGCCTTAAATTTAACACAAATTTCCTGATAGCCAGACGGACTAGTGTACTGAGAAATTTACTAGCCCTGACAAACATTTACTAGCCCTGTCCCCAAAACAATGTCACACACTCGTATTGAGATTAACACCAATTTTATTTCATAAATAACATTATCATATAAAATGTAGAAGTACAGAAGTATAAATTCTACTTTAAATCATCAATAAATTCATTCAACTTTTGCTTTTTTCCGGAGGCTGAACACCTTCTATAAAATGCCATATTTTGCCTGTCTTATAAGGCGCGAATTATGCCTCGTTTTAAAATATGAGATGTTACAGTATAACTGACGCGAATTATTGGAAGTAAGAAAAGGAATGACACAGTATCCTTTATATATATAAAAAAAATTTCGAACAAAAAACCCGTTAAAGTACACGTGCTTTTGCCCCTCCCCCCCCCTTCCATCAAATGGCTTCTCCTTAATAAAGACTTGACTTCAGCGGATGTTCTGCACAATCAAAGCATTGCCTAAAGTAAACACTGTTATAAAATAATAATATCAAAAGATAATGTTAGTTTCAACTTGGAAAAATATGTGCTCCCATGAAACGAAGCCATCTGACTCGGCGCGTTGTATTTAACTCAGGTGCTCGACGCGAGCTTGATGTGAATGAAAAAGAAAACAATAATCAAAAGGAACAAAATCATACATAGCGACAAAAATACCAAAAATATTCCTTAGATAGTTTTCTAAGGTATTTTTGTCACTCTGATTTGTTTATTTAGACTTTTTTCTCCCTTCACATGAAGTGCGCATCGAACACCTGTGGTATTTAACAGCTCCATTTACGGTATCATCATTAATAACATATGTTTGGTAATTGTTCCTAATTAATCGAACGTCAATGTATTGCTGAAATTAATAATAAGCGTGAATATTTTCAATCTTAGATGCCCATGTGAGATTTTGATTCCCATCAAATGCTGGATATCTCCACGTGAATTCAATTATTTGTTCAATCGTTTTTTTTTAGGGGGGGGGGATATAAAAGCTATTCTTATTATCATAGAAAAAGTAGTTGCTTGGAAAATGATGTGTCAGTAATGTTATCATAATAAATTGATCTAATTCTTCTAATTATTTCGATGCAAACGTAAAATATGAGTTACCCGTTAGTGACTCGGATCAAGCAAAAAAAAAATATTTTCAAGAAACAAACATGTAAACTAATTTCTTTGAATAGTTGATGCTATGGTCTTTTGTGTGGTGTAACGTTTCATAATTTGTTACTGTGTTCGATTCAATAAACGTGATACCATTTAATTCGCTATCAGATTAATACGGATCAATTTCCAAGCTTCCGTTGTTTAAGGACGGGACCTACATTTACTCTGTTAAGTGAAACGCATATAATCAGATGTCTTCTTGTAATAGAAACACATTTCCGAGGCAGAAATTGACTTCATCTTCACATGCTAATATTGTATGACTGTGTTTACAACAGTCACTGCGTTGATTCTAAAGAACATCGGCCGAAGTCACGTCTTTATTAGGGTATTGAGTAAACAAACGTTGACTGTTGATAACCAGAAACTTACTAGCCCGTCGGACTATTAACATTATCAAAGTTACTAGCCCGACGGGAAATCTACTAGCCTCGGGCTAGCGGACTACCGCTAATTTCGAGCCCTGCTACAACAATTAACTGCTCCAAGCATTTTTAAGAATGAAATTAAGTGGCACATGTAAAGAGTAATGTGTTCCATCTGTGAATAATATGAGAATTTAAATGAATGTCATAGTTCCAAAGAGATTTCAATATACAGTTCTTACTATTAGATATACTTGTCATCATTGAGAATACATACTTTCTCATTGCTTCATCAAACCTGAATACATTATAATTTACAAACATGTCGCAGGCACTGTTCCATCTAGAAAGACCTATTAGAAAACGAAGACTATTATTATAACCAATAACTAGTTTTCTTTTCATACAGTCACTAAAATTGTCCACAGAGGTGCAGCAATAAGATTTGAATAATGTAATTTTGATCTTCAAAAAACAATTCTTAAATTTATGTAGAAGCATGATTGTTCGAGTACACAAAAATCGGTAATGACTCATCATGTCTTCATTATCTGACCGATTTGATTTCAAAATATGTCCCAAATACATATAACGTTGACATACGTAAGAACATTCCCGTTAAGATGTACAGGGAGGAGATGGTAATTAAAAGAAGTTGACTGAAAGCCCATGCATATTGATTTTTTTGTATTCTAGATGATATCATTCTCTAATGCATATTGTTCACATATCTTTAATAATTTCTTTAAACCTGTGATAGAAGGACTTATCAATGACATATCATCAGCAAAACTAAAATTGTTAAGAAACAATACATTTGGTGGCAGATGTAATCCCACGTAACACTGACCCAGCCCACAATTTAATATACATATATTAAATAACAAAGGGGAAAGCACACCCCCTGCCTCACCCCCTTGGTTACATGGAAAGCAGTGGATATTACACTTCCCACAGCACATAATACAACTGTTTGCCATACCAGTTAACTAAAATATGAACTATGTAGACTGATATTTTAATAGCAATCAACTTTTAAAGAGCGTCAGTGATTGACCCTATCAAATGCCTTACTTGTGTCTAAAAAAAATATGCAAACACTGGGCTGCCATATTCTACATAACAGCTGACAGTTTTCTTAAAGGCATAGAGGCATAAATCTGTTGAATGTTGCTTTTTATATCCAAACTGATTATCGGAGATTGTGACTTAAAATTTGTGCAGTATGATGCATTCAAATATTTTTGAAATAATAGTTGTAAGAGCTATAGGTCTGTAGTTTTTTTTGTCCGCTAGGTTACCAATTTTGCTTTTTAGTAGCAGTATAAATGTAACTTTTGTGAAATCATCTGGTACAAAGTTATGCACAAACATACAATTAAATAAAATCACAAATAGCACATGAAGTCTAGTATCTTAAAATTTAAAATGTTTCACAAATAAGAATCCAGGTGGACATTTACCACCTTTTTGTCTTGTTTGTTTTATGAAAAAGAAATTGAGATGACTGAAGGACCCCAAGTAATACTCATAGCAGGTGCTTATCTACTTACTGCTTTTGAATTTAAAACAATACTGAGAAGTTGTGGAAAGTTCTAGGAAACATTTATTTCGCCTTCTTTCATGTTTGCAGAGCATGGAATTATACAATCACAGCAGCCAATTCATCAATCAATCTTGTATGCACCATAATAATAAATTCGAAGTGGTCCGTTGAAAGCAAACTGGTCTGCGAAAACTTGCATTATAAAGGAGTGGAATCATCAATCGCTATGAACTTGTTTGCATTATTTATATGATAATCCTGTTACCGGAAATGTTCTTAGGCTCCTAAATATTGTTCAACCGAGAAAGGCAATCGAAGATTACAAAGCCAGCGATTTGGTGTCTGCAAGGTTGCTGTGTTTTGGGATTACAGAATGAATTATTTAAAAGATTGGAGGTAAGTGCATTTCTTTTTTTATTATATTACATTAAATTTGAAAAAGATAAGAACATTTATTGGCTGTCGTTTCATTGCACAAACACTTGATTCTGGGGGAAACTAATGTGTTCACTCGCCAAAATACATTAGGTGTTAATTGGTGAGTGTACACATTATTTTGCCCCAGAATCAAGTGCCTGTGAAACATGTGCAGCGTTCAATAAACATTACGGTTGTTTTCATCTTTATCTCATTGATAGATTGTGTGTGTTGTCGAAAAGATATTTTTAAAAAATAATTGCCCTGAAATAATTGATATGGAAATTGGACTGAGTGTTCCTGCTTTTATGCATTGTTTAACCCTGCAAATATATATAGTAAATAATAATAATAATAATAATAATAATAATAATAATAATAATAATAATAATAATAATGATAATAATAATAAGAACTCTTAATACTGTTTTTTTCTAATTTTATCTTTGTACAATTCAGTTGTAAATCTTTAGAAGCGAATTACAAGAAAATATTACATTTTAATGATAAAAATTATTTAACTATGCCCGATTTAAATAGTGTAAAGCAAATTAACCAAGTAACATTAGTTGAATTTAGAAATCTAGAAGAAAAGAAATAATAATGGTTGTAATTATACATTATTATCATTAAACATTAAAATGAAGTCATATTTTAGAATTGTTGACAGAACAATAAAATCTGAAAAACATTTAATGACTCAAAAATGGATCTTAAAAAGCTATGTGTACATATTTATTATAGTGCATGAAATCATAAAAATAGGTTTATGAATAGTGTTAAAGACATTTGAGAATAGAACAGAACATCCATGTGTATAGGTTGTAAGGCAGCAAGAAAATCTACAAAGCGATCAGTCAGATTCATTACTGCTTCAGTATACTGATGAAAAGCTATATTACTTTATTCATTTTCTTTAAGTACAGTATTTTATAATTTAAATAATTGTAATGGCCTGCCATATTATCATGTGTTTGTCCGAAATTGCAGCTGCATTCAACTTTGAGATATACGAGGTAGTGATTCATGACATCGCATGATGGCCACTATTAAACACCTTAATAGACCTTGCAAACCCGGATAGTATACACCCTTCATTTCAGGTGTACATTTGTGCACCATATTAAAATGATTAATGCTCGTGACTGTCATATGTTGATGATACTAAATAGTACTTAAATTGGTTGTCTAATTGGAATGGAAATATGGCGTCCATGATATGAATCTCATGCTCTATTTTACCTGTTACATACGAATTTGCAAAAATGCAAGCATCGATAATCTCTTAACTTTATAAAGAACGTCAGGTTACATAATTAAAATGATTATTTTTTTTTAAAGGCAAACATGCCTAATCACATTTTTTTTCAGCAATAAACATTGGTATATGTATTTTTTCCCAAGTAATCAAATCCCATCACTAGTACATGGCATGGAATGTACAGTATAAGATTTGAAAAGATTTTTTTTTTTTAATTTTGGGTCGAAACAAGTAAAGATGCAAATCCACAATCACCAAAGCCACCAAAAACAGTTAAGACAATAGCAACAAAACACACCACCATGATGGCAACACCAAAACAGACTAAGACGTAAACACCAAAAAAGCCCAAGCTAAGATAAAGATGCAGCAATTTCAAACTTCTAAATACTTTATAAAGAACCAGAATTGTGTCATATCTTTGTGGCTTTATTACAGTACAATGAAAAAAATAAGATAGTAATTCTGAATAATTTTAATAATATTTTTAAAGGGATGCATCAGGATCTTATAATTGATTGAATACATTAGTTTGAACTTGTAAGGCATTGAGCCAGGAACAGAATATAATCTTGACTGTATTTGTGATCAACAATTTAGAATGATGGCACCAGATTTAAAGAAAAGTCCATTGTGGAAATATAGCTTTTTAAGGGTTAATACCTTGTTTAGAGAACTAAAGGATTTCAAACATGATTTGTAAACTTAAGGCTGCCAATAACAATTATGTTATTTGTGTTCTATTTGTTTTATTAATTCATCACATTTTATATTTTCAACCAATACTTCTTTATGCAGGACTGATCCAAAAGAAAAGGCAGATCAATGAGGTGAGGTGATGATAAACAAGAAAATCAATGAAGTGCTAAAACTATCAAGAAACCAGTATATAAATGGATGATTTTCAAAAATTAAATGGACAATTTGGCATTAGAGGAACCTAATGGGCATTCTTGATATTTGGACCTTTTGAAAATTTTATCTGTACGTGTTGAACAAATTGAAATTATAATGTATTCTTATATTCTGTAATATTTGCTTCAGTTCTTGGTCAGATCTTTCATGCCAGGAAGGTGTCTGAGGAATCCTCGGACAATATGTCCTAGGAATCCTCAGACAATATTTCCGAGGAATCCCAGGACGATATGTCTAAGGAATTCTCAGAACGCTTGCAAACCATGGATATGTCCAAGGATTCCTAGGAAACCTCGGAGTATTGGCTACAAAAAACCTTGGAAGTCCGAGGTCAACCTCAGACATTGAGAATAATAACCTTGGACATTGGTACAAAAAATTTATCCTCAGAAATTCAGCAACCAATACTCTGAGGTTTTTCCTAGGAAAATTTGTCCAAGGTTTCCTAGGAAATCTCGGAACATGTACAGCCGAGATGGTATATCACTGATGTACAACAGAAAGACAAATGGTCCAAAAACTCATCTTTGTGGAACACCTGTCTTTTTTAAGTTTCTTATCTGAAGGTTATTTAAAATGGAAACTTGCAGTTTTCTGCCATCGTGATATGACTGAAACCAAGTTAAACTTTCGTGGTCAACTCGATACAGTGTATATGTTTTAACCATTCATCCACCAATCTAGTTAATTTAGTCTGGCATGAATGTCCTTCACGGAAGCCTGAATGTCATGAATGTATTAAAAGATTCTAAGGTACGTAGTTTCTAAATTCATTACAAACATATCTTTCTAATATCTTTGAAAGTGGTGATAAAACTGATATGGTTCTATAGTTATTCATATCAGAAAGATCTCCCTTCTTATGCACTGAATTACTTTTGTCAGTTTTAACCAGTTTGGAAAACTACCTGTGGAAATACTTTGAAGATATACGTGACAGTGCAATCAATTGAGAGTTTTAGAAATTAAGCATTTATATCATCTAGACTCATAGCTGTTTTGATGTTATTAAAATGAATTAAAGACTTATTTGAGGTATTTTGAAGTACTTTTTCTTTGCCATGTTTGGTGAAAATATGCTCATTTGATTCAACACTGAATAATCTTTTATGGGCTGTGAGATCCATAAGTATTTGTTTATATTCTCTGAATAATCATTGAGTGCATTTGCAATTTCAAGAGGGTTTTTTCTGAATATCACCATTTTCATCACTAACACATCTAAATGTTACCATTTTCATCATTAACACATCTAAATGTTACCATTTTCATCACTAACACATCTAAATGTTACCATTTTCATCATTAATACATCTAAATGTTACCATTTTCATCATTAATACATTTAAATGTTACCATTTTCATCACTAACACATCTAAATGTTACCATTTTCATCACTAACATCTAAACGGCAGGCCATTGACAGATTTGCCCTCTAAACTTTTCTAGAAAGGAACATTTAACCTAAATCCTGGTTCTACTCTTGTATCTTATTTTTTTTATGTATAATCTTTATTTACTTGAAAAATTATGTGTTCTTGCTATAACATTCTACTTGAAAAATAATTCATTCTTGCTATAACATACCAAAAACTTATAGAGGACATCTTTGATTAGCATACTCTGAACTGGAAGTTGGGTGAGCATCAGAGAAAGCATTGGTGCGCTCTGTACTATGTCCAGTAATTCAGAGTGTATAGTAATTCAGAGTGGATCTCCCTGGATGATGCAACATCTCTAGCTTTCCAATCTGACATGACATAGTTGAGGAAGTGGTGGTGGGATATGAGCCACATGCCCCACCAACACTGCAAGAAAAGATTCAAGTATCTCACAGGGGCACAAAAGACCAATGACCCTGAGGCAGAGGCCCTCCATCCCATAAGGCTTCGTTTGGATACAAGGCAAGTGGATATCGATCCAGTACTATTCCCTGATCTAACCCAGGAGGACAGACTCTCAATCTTGCACAGGATGGGACATTATAGGGATACACAGTCCGTACCATATACCCATATCACGAGGCCACTGAATGATAATTGGAACATTAGCTCCTCAACTGATTCATCCATCAAAATGTTACAGTGATGATCCTTCCCATCTGAGGGATGCAACACACTACTCTTAAAATATTGGGAGCAGTGCACCACCTCCTTTGTGGTAGGGGGAAACATGCATCAATGAACATGAGATGTACAGTGCTCTACCTCCATAAAGGGAGGGAGCAACATGCTGTGGTGGGTATGATGTGTGCAGTGCTTCACTTCCATAACAGGAGGGAGTTACCATATTTACCATGTAAATTGCGACACGATAAAATAACTAATGTTTTTTCCTGTCTCAGAACGTATGGTGAAACTTTTTTTTCACATAGGTCATATGTACCACGACATAAGAAATGAAATAAATTTGTGTTGCAATAAAAGATCAACAAAATGCTTATTTGATAATAAAATAACAAAATGAAAGAAATTACCCTTGAATTATTATCATTTATTCCTCTTTTTTTCTTCATGAGTATTAAAGGAAAAATATATCCACGAACTCAATATAATATAATTTTTTTCCTTTCTCAGAACTTATGGAGAAACTTTTTCACATAGGTCATATGTCCCATGACATAAGAAGTGAAAAAAACTTTTGTTGCAATAAAAGATAAACAAAATGCTTATTCGATAATAAAATAACAAAAGAAAAGAAAATAATCTTGAATTTTTTATCTTTTATTCCTCTTTTTCTCTTCATGAACATTAAAGGAAAAATATATCCACGAACTTCATATATATATATATAGTTTTTGCATAAATCCCAGTTTGTTAGCAACCCCCTACTGATTTCAATAATGAATACCTTTAATGTGGTAAAAAAATGCACAAAACTTCAATTCATTCATTGATTTATAATTTCTAACCTGATGTTACCAGGGTGGCCCTAACACTGTCATCACCTGTGGGTTTCATGCTTAGTGGACTTTCCATACTAACATAGTTCCATATTGCGTGCACTATGGGCGAGTCTATTTTCCTCAGACAACAGAGTGATGTAAATGAAGTCCTGAGATAGAAATAGTTCCAACTTCTTGATATTGGGTAAAAGACCCAATTGAGTTACTGTGGGACAAAAATGGAACACATCCTGATTGAAGAAATTAACCTGAATGTTGTGGATCAGCCAGTCATTGAAAACCTGGAGAATAGGGTTTCCAAGCAATCGAAGATAGGACGTTACTACTTCCATAGCTCAGGTGAAGACTCTATGTGCTGAAATTATTCTGAATGACAAAACATGAAATTGAAAGACTTCTGGTCCAAGCAAAACTGGAGGTATTTTCAATGTGGAGGAAAATATCAGGATGTGAAATAAGCATCCTAAAGGTCAATAGAGACCCCCCCCCCCAATCTGATGGTCGCATTGAAATTCTGGATTGAGGATGTGGTCTTCATCTTGAAATGTTCCTCTAGAAGAAACAAGTTTTTTGAGTACATATCATTAATGGTATAAAATTTACCATTTTTCTTGGCAACCAGGAAGGTTTATGAGTAGAAAGCAGGAAACAGACTGATCAGGACCTTCTTGACTGCCCTTTTCTGCAAATGGGTATGCATCTCTTCTCTTATATTCACCAGTTTATTTATGAAAGAACACTCGCATCTTTGATGGAGGGGGTTGTTCCTGAAGCTGAAGATGGCAACCCTAGCTCACAATAGAAAAAATATACGTATCGTCTGTGACGCTTGACCAACTCTTCCAAAAGATGCCTTTTTGAGCACCGACGGGGATGTTTAGGAGAGGAATGCAAAACAGGAGAGGGTGTAAGTCCATAGGGCTGCTCCCCATCCTATTAGGGACAGAAAGGTTAGCTGGAAAACTTCCTACATGAGGCTCTTTAATGATTTCCATGCAGAGAGCCTGATTGTTGAAGGTCAATGGAGACCCCCCCCCCCCACACACACACACAATATGATGGTCCTATCACATTCTGGATTGAGGATGTGGTCTTAGTATTAAAATGTTCCTCCAGAAGAAACAGGTTTAATAAGAGTTCATTAATGGTATAAAATTTACCATTTTTCTTGGCAACCAGGAAGGTTCATGAGTAGAAAGCAGAAAACAGATCAGGATCTTCTTGACTGCACTGTTCTGCAAAAAGGTATGCCCCTCTTCCCTTATGTTCACCAAAATTTGACTTGTGAAAGAACATTGGTGTCCTTGATGGAGGTAGCAGCAGCAGGGGCGAATCAGACAACCTTTTAGAGGCGTCGATTCGGCAAACAAAGGCTTCCTCCAAAATAAAAAAAGCGTCAATTTCGCAATTTAAGGCTTCATCGTAAATGCTTTATAGAGGCTCATGGCAAAAAAGGACGCCACAGTTGTTGTCGCACCCCCCTGCTGCTGCTATGGGTTTGTCAATCTTTTTTGACCGAATATTTGATCAAATCTGATACGATATCTTTATCTAGGATCATGCAAATTTATCGTCAGAAATCCATGTGGGATTGACTGAGCGTGACTAAAGAAATTTATCAAGAGATTATAATCCATATCACCGCCGCACCAAGTTTGCCAAATATTTCGTATCGTATGTGTATCAACTCCGTTGAATACAGCAAGAATATTGCCATTATATCTGATCACTTTTGGTATTTGAGTGTATCATTGAGTGACATATATCACATCTGTATTTTTATGCATGCCTACCACTGGAAAAGATTCTAGCAGGAATCTTTTGATTGTCTAACATCACATCATCATATATGACCAAATCGTTAATGCTTATATCTAAGTCTTCTATTGCTGGCGCTTCGTCAATATCAGTTATAAACTCTATAATACCCTCGCCGGTGATTTTTGCCGCTTTTTCATTCTAATCCTTTAACACTTCGTAGAATCACTAATCATCTACACTCGGGGCTATTAAATACAACTTGTCCCATTTCATCCATCTCGTTATCAAATTAAGTAGCAGTTGCGTCTTGAAACTTCCAGATGGTCCTATTATAATCATGCAAATATAATTTGGTAGCGCTGTAGGATGCTTCACTTGTTCTCGTGTTTTTTGTCGTCGAAAAATCAATTACATTCATGTTATTATATATAAATTATGGATCTATATTGTGTAAAATGTAAGAAGCGTACTGGCACAAACGACTTGATGACGATTACAACTAAAAATAACAGATCAGCACTTTCTGGTAAGTGTGTACAATGTGGGACCACAAAATTTAGATTTGTTTCTATGAAATCTGCAGATGATTTAAAAACAAAACTAGGAGGTGATATTGCAGCCAAGTAAGTAAAACTCCCAGGGACACCATGGGCGAATTATCCAGGAGAAAAACACCTTCCATGATATAGTTATTGTGGACCCGGGACCAGACTCGATATCCGACTCGACGATCAAAACCAACCCAAATCCGGTGAAAACCCAATCAACGCCATTGATAAGGCGTGTCATGCTCATGATGCTGCTTATAAAAGCAGTAATCTGCACAACAGACATATCGCAGATGTGAAATTAATTCATATGCTGAATCCTATCACTGATAAATCCTTCAAAGAAAAAATTGGCTTCATTTTCGGCAATGAAGGGTACATTAATGTTGGGTGCTGGTAATTAATAACAACATGGAATCTATTTATTATTCTCCAAGAGGATACTGGAGGGGTAAAGCAGCAATTGGTAAACTCGCTAGTGAAAAATACCTCTACAGCGGATTGGTTATCCAAACAGACAATATGGCAAATTTATCTTCCACCTCCTAAACAAATTAACTACTCGCATTTTGATATCAGCGCTCCTAACCAAGTTCATCAAGCTGATATATTATTTCTGCCGTATGATGGTGTTTACAAGTATGCGCTAACCGTAGTTGATGTTGCGAGTCAATACAAGCAAGCAGAACCGCTAAAAACAAAATTATCAACTGAGGTGACTTCTGCCTTTAAAAGGATTTATCGACGAGGTCCTCTGCATTGGCCAAATCTATTACAAGTTGATCCTGTCAAGGAATTTCAGGGTGTAGTGTTATCAACAAAGAAGCATCATAATGTCACCATCAGACGAGGACATACTGCACTACATCGTGATCAGGCAATTGTTGAACGATTTAATCGGACACTTGCTGAGCGGTTATTTGGATATCAATACGCGAAATAATTCATCCAGGATAAACGATCTCGTTAATGGATCAAGAGATTACCAGGCGTAATAACCGTGTTGAATAATGAGATTACTCGAACAATCAATATGAAACCTAACAACGCGATTGAAAAAAAAGTATATACCCGTAAAACCACAAAATGATTTTTCAAAACAACCAATACTCCGCAATGTCACTGCTAGATATTTATAGGAACCAGGAGAGCTCGAACGTGGTAAAAAAGGGCTACTGATCCTATTTGGACTGTTATTGTACATAAAATATCTAACATAACACGATCCACCGGTAGAACAGCAATATATAGATTGGATTCAACTGCTCCTCAATGGGGATTTATTCGTGAACAACTACAAGTGATACCCGAGGATACTTAATTACCACCGCGTGAACTTAACTAGAACCTATGCGTCTGTTGCACTCAAGACAAGTTAACATCACCTTATCTCTGGTATGACCAATAGTGCTATTTTTTCTGTCTACAGTAAATTGTCGAGAGTCTTTATCCGACCAACACCAATTCATTATACAATTGCAACTCGCGCAGTGATTGTTCTGTTGTTGTTTCAGTGTGATTATTAATTTGGCATCAATGTCAAATTTTCTGTTATTTTTTCATCCTGTTGTTTATAACTAAAGAGTTTGTTTTCTGATTATATCATCGTTGACAATATCACTTATTGTAGTGTCATTAGCATCTAAAACAACTCTTCAAAGTTGATTTATTCTTCGTACTCTGGACACCGCAAGATAAACTAAATTCGACCACTTGATGTGATTATCTATGATCCAAACAATTGTATCTGATATAGTCAATCCCTGTGAAGAATGAATCGTCGCTGTGTAACCTAGAGTCCATGGGGATTTATCAGCGCGTAATGCAACTTTGACGACATTGATATCAAGCAGCACAATATAATTTAATACTAGAATTTGCTTCTCTGTCAAGCCGGCAATATCAACATCGATATTTTGTTTTCGTGTATCGTTGGGTCTATAACACAGCAGCGTTGGAAGTGTTGCAAATTTATCGTTCTTCTTCTTCTTCTTCTTCTCCGCCATATCTCTGCACAATTTATATTGCACATCATCGACGTGGGCTCTTGCATGTGGTGACAACAAACGCCATTCTTCTCTCTCCTGTGCAGTCCTCATTATAACTTGCTTCTCCACGTCGTATCTAGCCAGTGCTGATTTCATCCATGTCGTTCTCGGACGCCCTACTTTCGCCTTTCCTTCTTCTCTACCGTGCAGTACAATATTCGCTATCCTGTTCTTATCCATCCTTATCACGTGTCCTAGCCATTGGTGTTGTCTCTCGTGCACTTTTTGCACGATTGTCTCTGTCTGATTAAGAGCCTTTCTGATGTCTTCATTTCTCATCCTGTCCATAATGTGAACTCCTAGAATCTTTCTAAGCGCCGCCATCTCAAACACAAGTAGTTTCCTCTCCTCAGCACTTCTAAGCGTCCAAGCTTCCCACCCGTACAGGGCAATTGGGACTATAAGAGCTCGGTATAGCCTCATTTTCGTCTCACTCTTGACATACTTGTTTTTCCAGATGTTGTCCAACTCGCTCATCACTTTCAAAACTGTGGCTGTACGTATTTCGATGTCCTTTGCGTTTCTGCAATCTTCAGTTAAGGTAGTCCCAAGGTATTTAAAACTGTCCACATGCTGTAGTTTCTTTCCTCTAAGCAAAAGTCCATTCTCAATTTTCCTTTTTACTATTCCCGCGTCTTTGGTACTCATTAGCATCCATTCTGTCTTGGTCTCACTAATTTCTTGTCCATACCTTGCGCTGATCTCATCGACTTTGTCCAGAAGGAGTTGAGCTTGTCCGAGCAGTTCAGCCAGTAGACCAATGTCGTCGGCAAAACGTAAGTTGTTAATTGTTCTGCCACTTATGCGTGTCCCAACGTGTTCTAGGCCATCGAGTGCCTCTCGCATAATATGTTCAAGGTAGATGTTAAATAGATCTGGAGATAAAATGCAGCCTTGTCGCACTCCAATCAATTGCTGAAACCATTCCGTTATGTAATTCAAATAACTTTATCTGAAATGTGTCTCTGACTATTTTTCTACATGCTACTATCAAATCGTTTGGTCTCCACGCTTCCCAAAAATCATTTAATGGGGTTTCCGAAATTATTTCGCGCTCTATTTCACATTGAATTCTATCCCGTTGTAATCTAATTAGTTTTTGAACCCGCGTAATTGTTCATCAAGTGTTCTATGATCAGTATTAATTTCTTCATAATAGTCTACAAAATTCTTTAGCCAATCATGTGGAGACAAACCGACAAATGGTGGCGGTTGACCATGATCGCCACACATTATTACTTTTGTATTCGCTAGCAAAAGCCAGTCAAGAAATATTTGTAATACATCTAACGATACCGTGCATATCTCATCCCAATTAATGACTTCAGGAATATATTTTTTACCCATTTGATCAGGAGTCCATTCGTCGCCTTTCCATCGAAAGAAACTGTGATAAGTGCAAGCATTAATGTCTCATGGTTTCATCTCTCTTGCGAGCCTATGGGTCGGTGTTAGCACAATCATGTTTGATGCCTGAAAATCCATAGGGGTTTTCCTACGAAATAACACGAGTCGTCTTTCCTGACCCACCACATCCGTTTAAATAAACTGTTTTATATCTACATATTGGATCAGATATCGACCGTGCATTAGATAGTTCTGATATCTGATTATTTGTCAAATATTTATCTTCAATTGTAACATCTGCTGATTTTGGAATAATCACGCAGCATTTCCTTTTTAATTATCCATGATCACCAACTCTCGTCAGAATTTGTAAATTCAGCCACTGGTTCGCTATGTTTTGCGTTTATATAAAATGAATCAGTGGCGACACTAACCGCAGTGTCAGGAAATCTATTTATCAATGAAAATAAATTAATAGAAGCATAACCTATCATAGACGCCCTTAAATGTGCATACTGAAGATTTTTTCCATCGTTGTAAGTAACAATTGTACCCAATTTGGTTCCATCGGACAAGAAAACGTCTTTACGATTTAAATATGTATCTTTAGATGTTACATCTGCGATTATAAAATCGTATTCAGCATCATCTATAATCAACCGTGAAGAATATCTGTTTATGTCATAAGTTGTTCCACCCTGAGTGAATTTACCGATTATTCTTCTACCGAGAACTTTTGCATGTTTATTTCTAATTTCAAAGATCTGTTTCAACCATTTCAAGATATATTCTTCGTCTAGATAAGAAAATTGTTTTCTATAGTCGCTAATTATACTATCAAGACTATCAGGTTGTGGTAACCAGACCTCAGTCTGCACTCGATATGATATAATTGGTTCACTGACAATCAGCGATATCAGTATTTTAGAAACAATCATATACTGTAATAATAACACTATTGGCATACGGTGATTTTCAGAGATGTGTCTATCAATCCAAATATAACAGCACCAATCAAGTCCTTTAGCCAATTCAAATGATACCACACGAGTAAATCCAATTAAATCAAAATCGGGTAGGGGTCCATTAATCGTAACACGGCTCATTTCATGTGTGGGATACCCAAATCGTTTAAAGTACTCAGCACATTCTCCATACCCAAGAAAACTCCCTGGAAAACATGCAACCATATCAACTGAAATAATACTTTCAGAGGTGTATTTTGTATTCCATAATCCACCATGGTTATATTCGATACAGCTTGATTTGATATCTGATAGAAATTCTGCCCTTGTTGGTTTCCACATGTTTTTCTTTCTCGCAAAATGAGCTGCAACTGACGGAATTGTAAAACAATTTGTTAATAATTGTTCATTGTCTTCTGTTGAAAAACCACTAGCTAGTTATTTCATCTCGTTGTGCAGAGCTTCAGTACAGTATAATTCTCCGTTTGGTCTTACGAATTGATCGAATTTACCCTCTTCGACTTCAAAACTGTGAAGTAACCACACTGACACAGGATCCTTTATACTTAACTCAAAAATAAAATCAAATACATTTCCCGTGTAATATTGTATGGTTCTATCCCGTGGAAATATTGTTACCGCAGGTCTCCACGCGTGTTCATTATGATCAATAATTTTGATTGGAGCTCCTTGTGATTTATATTTTCATTCGTATAATATTTCTACTGTTATCGTCATTATGGTTATTGGAAATCTTAATGATGTTTCTAATTTGGATATATCTTGAATTGATGCTCCGTTCTTCCTAACTCTTAATTCCCATTCATTTATTTTTTTACGTCTTAGATTAGTCAATTTGTTTCCACGCAACGCATTTGCGAAGTGTTTGATCTATTATTCGTTCTGCTACACAATTTATCCTAGACGAAGTCAATGTTGACAGTTTCATTGGTTTTAATTTTTCAATACTCGGTTTATCATTTAACGAATATATCCCATAAACAACTGCTGCTACAGGATAAGATCTTTCATAGTACGGTTTGTCAATCCCCAGTCAGCAATCCTGGTTTGGAATCATGACTCAAAGTGATAGTTCTTTTATCTTTCAAGATTTGTTCAAATTTCTCTCGAATAATCCAATTTCCCATTTCTAAGCGGAAAATGAATTTCACTCTAAAAAAGTACTTTTTCTTGTCAAGATGTGAGATTATCGCGGCTGCCCTTTCGTCGTTCATGGTAGCATCAACGTCACCATCAATTCGAAATGTTAAACAACAGTGAGATGCTCCATCACATTTGAATTCATTTAAACAATCGCGGATTTTACCTATCATGCTTCTATCATTTTTTAGACCCTTTGGTACATCTAAGGAGACTCTATCGAGATTGAATTTAACATTTTTCCAAGGCGTAATTTTCGATAATCTCTCGAACTCCTTCATATTATAATTAAAACAAGTATTTAAATAAAGATTTTATTATATAATGAACCATTGCAAGTGGCTTATGATAGGATCAGTAACTGCATGTAACAAATCATGCAGAAATGAATTCTGTGGATATCATTTACAAAGCGTTCATAACGGAAGTTTTGGATCTCTCCCTTGCATACAATGTGGGGTAGGTGTGAGAGGAAAATCGCAATTGTGTCTGAGTTGCGGTGGTAAACGATACAGAGAGCTCAAGCGTTATTATGATAATAGAATTAAAAACTCAATCAAAGATTCCGTCAAAAACTCCATCAATGACTGTGACAGAGTCAGCATCAAAATCATAGAACACCTCAAGACTATATTGAAAGATTTCCAAAGTAATAATTAAACCAAACAATTAATTAGACAAACAGTATTATATATATAAATGAACGAAGAATTTCAGCCACATCCAATGATTACCAATTATGAAGCGTCTCGTGATGGTATTGTCAGAAACCGTAGACTGAAGAATCCAGTAGGGTGGGACAATGGTATGGGATATTTGAAATTTTATGTTGGAAAAAAGATATATTACTGTCATCATTTCGTGTATGAGTGTTTTCATGTATTGATCAAAGGATTGTCTTGTTATTGATCATATTGTTTCCAATCCTTAGAATAATTCTTTGAATAATTTACAAGCTATTTCACAAAGTGAGTATTTAAAACGAGGTGAGACTGGAAAAAACTCCTCGAAAAATGCCAGGCTTATAAAATCATTTAATATAAAACTAACGAAGAAATTGAATTTAAATCAATGGCTGAAGACGGTAGATATTTTGGTATTTGTATACCTTCAGTACAAAAAGTTGCAGAAGGGGTATGTCTATCTTCTCTTTCGAAACGTTTCAAAAATAGAATTCAATTCGCAGATATTTGAGAACACCAAAGGGAGATAGCTCGTGCAGGTATGTGTACGGCTTATGAAAGAGTTACCCTCAAAGGGTTTTCCCAAAAAAAAATTATTTATTGATTTTATTTCAGGCAAACTTAGTTTCAGTACCCAGATTAAAAGTTATGCAATGCATATCCACAGTTTCCATTGTTATAGTACTTTGAACCTGTCGTTGTTGAATCAAACAATAGCAAGTGTTTTTCACATTTTCCTTGTTTTTTAAATAACCCTGTCTACTGTACGCGCCCCTGAGCGCCTGTTCTAAGACAAATTAATAAGGCTTTTGATGTCCCAGTAACGTCAGCTACGGCATGTCTTTTATCGATTTGCACTCCCACAGCTGTTAATACTATGTCTGTTAGTCAGCTGGGGGTTCAATATAAATGTAGTCTTACAGCAGTCAAACAAACTTGGATATATCCAAGTCATTTTGTAACTTCAGATCTCGTCTACATTATTTAATTATTGCTTGTAACAAACTAATGTTGACCCGTGATATAAGCGTTTTGACCACAGTTAATGGATTATGAATGAAAAATTGTTAAAGCTACGTTAAAAATCCTAATCAAACAAACATCTATCTATCTATCTATCTATCTATCTATCTATCTATCTATCTATCTATCTATCTATCTATCTATCTATCTATCTATCTATCTATCTATCTATCTATCTATCTATCTATCTATCTATCTATCTATCTATCTATCTATCTATCTATCAATCTATCTATCTATCTATCTATCTGTCTGTCTGTCTGTCTCCTTCCGTCAGACTGTCTCTCTATTCACTATAATAAGACTCGTTGTTTAATTGTCCATTTAGAACAAATAGAGCTTAGGAAAGGAAGACAGTTTAACCATATTTTACTGTTTAAACTGTTATGATTCTCAATGGAGATATAATCTGTAAGAAGACGAATTAAATATGTAGTATTACAAACAGTTGTATTCTTTCTTATTTTGATTTTTTTTTCAAGTATTCTGTTTGATACACATATATCGTATTCAAAAGCATTTACTTGTAGATATCGAATTTAGCGTATTCGTAACGCGTTGCGGTTTCGTCCCAAGGCCCATGGTTCCACTCTCGTAACAGGCAATTGTCGACGGTACCGATTTTGATGTTTTTTGTATATGATTGGGGGCGCCAGCCCAAAGGTACTTCATGTGCACCTCCCGTCACGTCAAATACGTGACGGTGTGATTTTTATACACCCCCGGGCAATTAATTCTTGCGCTGAGGTGTACAAAATACATAGACAGTCTTCTAAATATTCTAACATTTCGTTTCGCTTAGAAAATTCACTGGAGATATGTATATGGGCGCCCCCCCCAAAAAATAATATCATGGATGCTAAAGCTCTACGTCACACACTAGGGTAACCCTCACAGGATAATTCAGAATGAACCCTATGAAAAACACAAAAGCTACCCAGTGTGAATGATAATCGCTCATTATCTCTATTATTTATTTTTTAAATATATATCAATATCAATTTCTCAAATCAGAAATATATATTATTATATATAAATGAATTATGAAAATATCAATGAGTACCAATATCAATAAAATATTTCATAACTGATATTTCAAATTTGAAAAATCAAGGAATTCAATTATCAGATAAATTAAATTGTGATCAGATTCTTTCTGATTTTCAAGATATTGAATACAGCGCCATGAATAATAAATACGTCTTAAGAAAACGATATGCTTTTATAAAAAAAAATCCAGAATAAAATTCGTGACTCTCTTGTATTCTGTAACGACGTCAATAAGTTTGTCCCGTTATTCACTGTTGTCAAAAAAATCAGAAAAGAATTAGAGCAGCAATATGAAATCAAACGCCCAATAAATTTCAGGGTTAAAACAATAAGAGATAGTATCCGCCAAACTGAAAATGCCCCCTTGGTTACCTCAACAGAGTAAGTTCTAACCATGGTGACAAAGTCACCAGTGACATATACAATACTTTAATAATTATTATTTATTAAGGAAATCGGAATTTTCTCTATTATTGATAGAGCTGTTTGTAGATTTTTTTATTTTTGGTCATTTTTGTTGCATTTTTCATTGATTTATTGTCATTTTAACCACATTGAGATCGTACATTTAAAAACGCTAGTGTTTTCTATATAATGGTAAACGAAGCACTAACGACTAGATTAGCACGTGAAAGATTATCTGCAATTAAGAAGTTCATCCCAATCCGTGATTCTGTTCGAGAAAAACTACAAGCTAGACAGAGTCTTCAGACGATTTTATAACATGGACTGAAGAATTGTTTAAACCAATAACCACGGCAACAAAAGATGTAAAATCAGCCACTGAAAGGGCAATATCAGCCACTGAGCGAGCAATATACGGAAAAATTCCCAAGGAAGGAGAAAGGAAAGAAGCTCCTCTTCTTCCTGTACTTGAAAAATATAGCAAAGATATCCAAACAAACAAAAAAATCTTTAAAAACATTTCCTGGTGATATAGTAACCGCTGTAAGACAACAAGAACGACAAGAACGACAACTTCAAGAAGAAATTAAACGATTTGGTGATATTGATATTAGCTCTCGACCGCCTGAACCACTTGAAGAAATTGAACAAGAACAAAAAGGTGCTACTGCAGGAAAAGGCTAATCACCCGAAAATATATTTACGACTGACGCATTAAATAGAATTAGAGAAATTAAAACAAACTCTGAATTAGCTGATTTTACTAGAATAAATTTTAAAACAAGGAAACAACATTTAAATGATGAATTTGACGAAGCTATAAAAGACAAAGACACCTGGGCAAATAAAGTATTTTTAGCGAACCGTGGTAAAACTAAAATCACAAAAAAGATATGTGATGATTTTAATAATTTTATGGCTATGGTAAAAGGTGTCACACAACCACCGCCAGTATATACAGCAGACCCAATCCCGGGTGAAATGGAAATAATGGCAGAAGCTAATTCTGAAAAAGGTACAACTGGTATCACTAAAAAAATCAAGTGGAAAGGGATTTTCTAAATCTCGAAGACATTCCAAAGATTTTCCAGTGGGATTTCAGGTAGTGGTTTTATTCGTTGTCCTGGTAATATTCTTAGCGATATAGCACGATTATAGAAGTACTCATAGGAGGGAAACGAGCTGGAAATAATTAATGAAGCAGCTGATATCTACATGCGGTTATTTTAAGGTGGCATCATGGATATCAAAACATATCGAGATTTCATTGATGAGTTAGCCGAGCATCATGGTTATCATAGTGACTGAAAATCTCTTGGATTTTTCATCACCGCATTAGATAAATAGTAATACAATAAGTTGATCATACACTACAACCATGATAAACCAACCAGCGTCTATGTAGTAAATTCACAACTGCCTGTTTATAGAGCGTACTATGGTGAGGGTCTCGGCAATACCATTGCAGCGTTATTTGCAGGAATGGCTCCAAAAGTGGCGCCATTAGCAAAACAATTATCAATGAAAGCCATTCGTGACAAGGGTATTAGTACTGTTGGAGATCTTGCCGGGAAAGCATTTTCCGCTGCAAAGGATAAACCAATGTCGTTAGTTCGACGGCGAAGAAAACCACCAGTGATTTCACTGGTGCTGCCATCTACGGAAGTGATGCCTGCAAGTGTTAGCAAAATAATAAATAGCGCAGTGGATCAGAAATTTGCATCTTTGGCGACCAGCAGCCCAGATGATATAGCAAACATGATAGCGGGAAGTGGCTTAAGATCCCGACAGAAATCGCGATTTAGATCAAGGAATATATAATAAAATGTTCAAACGGACACTTGATCCAGCTTTTGATATGGAAGCCCCAGTGCAAAAATATGATTCTGTACGTGATTATCAATTGTTTTCTTATCACACAGTACAACCTGATCTTCGATCAAGAATCGAGCTTCAAGTTCATGATACCAGTAAATATTTTCTAACCGCTGAAGCATTTATCGAAGTATAAGGAGAACTTGTAACAGCTGCTGATACTCCTGCTAAACCAGCACCATATCCAGTTGATACCCAAGTCGGTTTTGTCAATAATGGTATCATGGCGCTATTTGAGAGTGCAAGATGTATGATTGATGGAAAAGAGATCGAGTCTATAGAACGCGATGTTGATGTTGCCACAACAATAGTAGGGCTAGCAAGATATTCCGATGATTATACAAGATCGGCAGGTCCTTCTATGATGTTTGCAAATGATACTAAAAATACTACTGGAAGAAATCAATTTGTTGTAGGACGACCAAGAAATAATGCTTGTAATGCTGATGCTGATGTTGAGAATATGATTATAAACAATGATCCAAATTTCAATTTAGGAGCTACAACACGCATGTTAATGTTGGAAACGAACGCGTAAATCATTTTCATGCGCAATTCCACTGCATCATATATTTGGATTCTGCAGAAATGTTGGAAAAGTTATCTATGGAGTAAAACATACAGTAGTACTCGTGCGAAAGGGTAATGATAATGATGCAATTTGGAGGGTTCCAGAAGATGTTGCAAATCCAAATGCTGATGCCGGTAAAGTCATTTTAACAAAACTATCATTGTGGATGGCAGTAATGACTCCAGCACTCGGTGCAGAAGAACGATTACTATCATTTATGGATACAGGAGGAAAATCATCGCTACGTTGGCTAACAACAACAACAGATATTAAGCAATCAACTGTTAACGGTATACTTACATGGAACCTGGCATCACAACAAGGTGTTTCAGCTCCGCGTCATATATTTATTGCATTGCAGGATATGGCGAGAGTTGGTTCACAATTACACAGCCATTTGATATTTGATCAATTAGGCGTTACTGCCGTTTCACTGAGAATAAACGGCCAGCAGGAACCATCCGAGGATATACAACTTTATAACGGTCAAAACCATATTGCACGCGTGTATCATCGTATGTTGTCATATATGGGATGCGATTAAAATGTTGATACCGGTCTATAAATATCAGAACATGATTTTAGGAATTTATATCCGATCTATTACTTTTCGTTGGAACATCTTGATTTAACAAGACAGTCCGTCGTTGATATACATTTTAGAGCTACTGTGATTCGTAGTTATCCCCGAATACAGAGCAGTTGCTGTCATTCTCAGCGACAAATCAATGTTACTCGAAGTTGTTGGTGGACGAATGAGAGTAATCGATGCGCCAGTAGAAAACATGTAGTGTTTTCCAAAAATATGTAACAATTAGATCAATTTATTATTAATATAATGTCATATAGTCATATTAGTGTTCCGTTAACTCCTGATCAAATTAAAAAACTGCAATCGGAATCAGCTAAAAATGTGGAACCACGATAACGCTGAAACACAATCAGATGTCTGGTGGTCAGAATAAATTGTCGCTGACAACTCGTCAAATAAAACACTTCAATGATGCTTTTAAAGATAAAAAGGCGTTCAGATGACACTCTCTGCAGCTGGAATAAAAAACATGATAAAATCAGGTGGTACACTTCCGTTGTTAGCTGCGTTACCAGCGCTATTTTTAGCAGCAGCCCCAGCGGTACCTACGGCGGCAGCGTTAGGAGCCGCTGGTACTGCGGCAGGGATCGCACTAAAGAAAGCTACCGGGAAAGGATACAAAAGAAAGGGAAAGGGTCTAAGACTACCAGGAACCCCGTATTCATGGTACAAAGGAAGCGGCCTGAGAATACCAGGAACAGTTTATTAACTCGGGAACCTTTGGTTCAGGAATCTTTGATTCCCATGTCCAATTTTGATTTACTCGACGCTGCTAAAAAACTAGCGATTAAAAACCTTAGAGGTGTCTTTATGAAAGATCAGTTGCCGGCACAACCCAACAGCATTGAAACCGGTATCATTAATCTCGATAACAGCAGCGGACCTGGAACCCACTGGGTTGCATACGTGATTGATCCGCGTGTAATCGTTTATTTTGATTCATATGCGTTAGTACCGCCTAAAGAATTCATGCGTTATATACAACAATTAAATGCTTTTCATAAAATGGAGATTTGGTATTATATGCTACCAGCACAACAAATGAATGAACCACCAATATGCGGCATAGAAGTATTAAATGTCCTTGACGCTATTTCATCATTGAGAAAACCACCTCATCAAGTCATAAATGAATATACTAGTAGTCGCTGGCAATCTAAGTAATTAGAAAATCAAAGATTTTTACAATAACAATGGTTGATATTTGGGGGAGATCTTTATCAATGTTGAAGAAACCCACTGCGGAAATATCTGCAACCGGTGATGTAAAAAAATAATCGAAGTAACTTAGTAAGTGTTGATCCCAATGAAATAGTTGTTTTTCAAGATCGTCAGGGTAAATTGAAAACGAGTAATGTTTCTCTTGAAGATATTTTAGTTAAACAACGTAACGCAGTAGAAGATGCTATCGCGTTGTTTTCCAATCAGGGTAAACTCAAACAGGTGTACCTGTTTCAACAATCACAGATAAAATATTAACACTCGATAACAATTATATATCCTCGGCAAATTCATTGAAATCACTCAATGATAAGTATGACGATCATATTAATACATTTAATAAATTTACTGATTTACAAAAATCCATCATGGACAATATTAATAAACCCGTATTAGAATTTTTTGATAATCCTCCAGTGACCGCACCAAAGCTCATAGAGATAAAAACTTCTATGTCAGAGTTTGCAACACTTCAAGTTAAATATGCAGATCACGTTAAAAATATGACGATCATATAAATACATTTAATAAATTTACTAGTTTACAAAACTTCATCATGACCAATATTGATAAACCAATATTAGAATTTTTTGGCCATCCTCGAGTGACTGCACCAAATCTTGCAGAGATAAAAACTTCTATATCAGAGTTTGCAACAATTCAAGTTAAATACGCAGATCATGTTGAAAAGTATAACGATCATATAAATACATTTAATAAATTTACTGATTTACAAAAATCCATCATGGACAATATTAATAAATCCTTATTAGAATTTTTCTATAATCCTTCAGTGACCACACCGAAGCTCACAGAGATAAAAACTTCTATGTTAGAGTTTGCAACACTTCAATCCAGATATGAAGATCACGTTAAAAAGTTTACATCATTGATAAATGTTTTGCAACCACACTGGATAAAATTGACATAAAACTCCCTGATATTAAAAAATCCATCAAAACTATGAAAAACTTCATCGAGGCAATCAAAACTGATGTAACGAGGATGATAGCAATCATTGAAAAAACAAAAATTCCTCATGAGAGAACCAACAACGTAGTATACACAATTCAATACAGATCATTTGCGTGGACTCCTACAAATAACATATTAAGTATCACTGCAACCGTCAAGGGTATTTATCGATTAACACTAGTTACACCGACTCAATTTAATATTTCATCAACGAGTTCATCTGGGGTCAACAATATATCAACAATCATCGATAAGGATACAACTGAACGATTTACGATAACAACCACGGATATAATTTAGCTAGGGTTTCAGTAACATGGTATGTGGAATTCGTAGCGGATTTAACTAAACAACTAAACCACTAACGGTTTCAATCGAAATCTATTCTAATAAATAAAATGTCATCACAGCAATATCGCTATGATCAAGTCAGAGAATTTCAAACTAAACTCAGAGCACTCAGTGAGGGTGTTCAAATAATAAAAAAAAATACCGACGAAGAATCACCGCAGTTGATGTTACCATGTACTCGGTGAGTGGTGTAATAACCGGAGCTGGTATTATACTCTCCTCGGTGACAATGATTTCCCATATAGCTGTTCCAATTTGTATATTAGCGGTGACAACAATGGCGGGAATTATTTCAATAATAACAAAACAAAATATCATTATGCAGCCAGCACAAACTACAAGACTGCGCAGTTAAATTTCATGTTGTGTCAACAGCCTACTCGCAATTATCCTCGATGATATCATCATCACTCGATGACACATTAATATCAGATAGTGAGTTCTCAGCAATGGTACGTGTTTATGATTCCGTGATGTCAAAATTAGAAAAACAACATGAGTATAATAACAATGACTACACCGCAAGAACTACTTCAACAAATAGGGGAAAATACCAACCCGGTGAAAACAAGTATAATATCAATAACCTCAACGAATCCTGAATTCAGTGTGAATTTCCCTACTCCGATTCCGTGAAGGAAATAGAGTTAGCGAAACTACGAGTGTATCACAGTTGGCCTAATATTAGGTCGGTAGCATTTGGCGGTCAACAACAGAATAATTCCTTGGTGTTTGTGAAAAAGAATCGCGAAGACGGAACTCCAGACTGGAACGTTGTTTCACTACCATCTGGGTCATACCAAATCGAACAAATTAATAATGAATTTCAACGCAGAATAAAATCCATTACTGGAACAGAATCGAAAATCGCTATAACAGTTCATGAGAAGACGTTATCATCTGCAATTGAGATAAACTCATCCAGTTATGTCGTAGATATTTATCAGAGTTCGATAAGAACAATACTGGGTAGGCCTGAAATACCACCTGAGGCATCTTATCAAATACCCTACCCAAAAAAATCTTATTATGTCACGGATATACAATCATATCATGAAATCAACCCATCATATCAAGAATATTTATATGATATAAAAATACAAAATTAACTGATAGATTTACATTTATCGATAACAATACCATGCAATGGTATTTTGTTTTTAGAGTCAACTCCTGATTCAACCATTACAATTACATTTACGTTAACTAACATCATTGATTATTTTAGCGAGATCAATCAATTACATACAACACAACTAGAACGACTACGACGGAGTTTCCAGGAGCATCTCTCTTATATAACAAGGCCACATGATGAGATCATAAAAAAACATTAGGATATTAAATCAGCTTGTATCCGATATGAAATATATCAACAAATGAATAATTAAAGTAATAATTAATGATAAGAACGGAGATAAACAAAAATTCCTAACTGGTTACAATATAACAGAAGTTGGTTTACCCAATTTCAAGTTTCCTGTGTATAACACAAATGAACTAAAAAAATCTGTTAATAATCTTATTCAAGAAAACTTTTCTCTGATACTCAACAAATGGAAACAACAAGCAACAATCCTCAAACATAATAATGACCCAGACGTCGTTGGTAGACATATCGCTCCTCAAAACATTAATATATCTTCAGTGATTGCATTGAATATAGTATGTGATGTTATCGAAGGGAGTTATCAAATAAATCTTTAAAGGTCAAATCATTTGCACCAACAGCTCTTCCAGGGTTTCTAATCATTGAGGATCCAACTAGTCCTGTCTATATGTGATGTCATAATAATTCATTAACAAGAATGAATTTCAGACTCACTGACCAGTCCAATAATCTAATTGATTTACAAGAAGAAGTCCTACAAATTAGTCTGTTTGTGAAATCGTAAAGGATTTTCATCGTATTTATAATTTATTCGGTTAAACCCATAGCAGCAGCAGGAGCGGGGGGACAACAATTGTGGCGTCCTTTTGTTTGCCCATGAGCCTCTATAAAGCATTTACGAGGAAGTCTTAGTTTGCCAAATTGCCACTTTTTTTTCAATTTTGGAGGAAGCCTTTGTTTGCCAAATCGACGCCTCTAAAAAGTTGTCTGATTCGCCCTTGCTGCTGCTCAGGTTTATCTTCCTGAAGCTGAAGATGGCAAACCTCGCTCACAATAAAAAGGACACACCTATCATCTGTGACGCTTGACCAAGCCTTCCAAAAGATGCCTTTTTGAGCACCTACCTGGATGTTTGGAAGAGGAATGCACAACAGGAGAGGGTGTAAGACCATAGGGCTGCCTCCCCCCGCCCTGCTCCTAAGGACAGGAAGCTTATCTGGAAAACTTCCGCCATGAGGCTCTTCAATGATTCCCATACAGAGGGCATGATTGTTGAGGTGGTTTTACATGATGTTGTGCATTGGACTTGGCTGCATCTGTTTGAAGAATTTAACAAGTGTTCCATGGGTGCAATTTACATTAGAACAATTCCTGGCTAATTACAAAAGGACAGGTGCAGTTGTGAATGATATATGCTGATGGTCCTTCAAATCTTGTGAAGCCACAGTGGGGACGAGTCCAGCGAAGAGGCTCTCTGCTCCAAACGGTGCAGTCCTCAGAAGCAATATGGTTATGTAACACCTTTTAGGATTCCGGTGCAATATCTTGGCAGATATATATATATATATATATATATATATATATATATATATATATATATATATATATATATATTTAAAGTATATAAAGTTCTGCTGATATAGCCATTGCTGCAGAAAGTGAATGCCTGAATGTCTTGGTCACAGCTTTTAGCTCACATAATGTAGCTAGATTCAGAGTGGCCTACTTTGGCATACTGAATGAAACAAATGTGCGACAGAGCCAGTCTGTCAGTTAGTACGGGAAGCAAATGTGCGACAGAGCCAGTCTTTCTATTTTAATGGGAAGGCATGCCCAGGTTGCGGTTGTAATACCCACCTGAGACAAATCTGTTTCCATCTGGAGAGGTTTAAATGACCATGTCAGGGAATGTACTCAGTAACTAATGCCAGAAACTAAAGGACTCAAAGTAGAGAGATAAACTGAACATCGTCTATGCAGTCAAGCACAGTCTTCACCTGTGGAGAACCTCTGTGATATTTCATCAATTGATGCGGAATGTGGAAGGCATAAGAGATCTGGTTGTGGCTGAGTACCAGAAATTTTTTCCAAAATGGAGAGGATTCTCTTTGGCTGTGCACCAGATGGCATCAGGCACAAGAACATATGTAGAAAATGACAGATCACCTCCTCTTCATCCAACTGAAAGGAGCTGGAGGGCCTGATAGGAGGTATCAATTGACTTGTATCTGACTCAGACTCATTGAAGTTGATGAAGATAGATAATGCATCATCATCTATAACATTTGGAGCAGGAGTGGCTGGGAATCACTATATCTTTCAGATGGGGTGACATTTTTCAAACTTGTTCAGCATTATGAGTTAGGTTTCCTTGTGTTCTACAAGTTCCAGGATGAAGAATGAAGACAATTCCACTTCAGTGGAATAGTAAGAAAAGCTAGACTCTGATCCAATCCCCTTTCCAAATCTGAAACTACTGGGCACATCCCCAATCCTGTACAGGGTATGATGGTTGATTAGGGTGAGGACTGACCTCAGTCCAATACCTATCCCTGCACTATGAGGCCTCTGAGAGATGGCTTTTGTAAAGTCAGTGACCAGTACAAGATGAATGATGGCCAATGGCCGGCATGATTTAACTAGTACCTGTTGACTGGTTACTAGACACAGACCGATGAATAGACTGGTCAGGTGCCATAGATATGTCAGAGCCTAGTTTGTTTTCATCACTTATCAAGGTGTATTGCTGCTCTCCCGATTTTAGAGTTTGTGACACGTTACCCTGGAAGTGTTAGGAGAGGTGCACCTCCTCTCTCTTGTGAGGGAGCAACATGCAACCCCAAGACAAGCAGTGCACTCCTTTCCTCACAGAAAGCAACATGACACTAATGTGAAAGTGAGGAGTGTTTGACTTCTCCTTCCTTTCAGATGGAGGTGATCTACTCCTTGGACATTCACTCCCTCCTACAGGTGGGGCCTTATCTGTGTCTGGAGAGATTGGTCCCATCACTGAAGAACTAGTCTTCTTACAATGACTTCTTTCCTGAGGTTCTGTAAGAGATATACCTCCAAATTTAGATGATGATGGGAATTGCAAACTCTAATCACAATGAACTGAGACATTTCTTTTCAGAAAATAAATTTCACCCAGCACAAAATTTAGTAGCTGTGCAATACCAAATGAAAAGCTTTGAAATTTTTGCAGACAATTAAAACAATGAAAACAGGAAAAGATAATATTGGACCACAACTCCTGAGGATTGATGCAGATCAAATATCTGGCAGCATTTCTAACATATGTATTCTAAGCATATCCAACTCAGTGTATCCCCAGACATAAAATTTGGCAAAACTTACCACTATTCACAAGTCTGGCATCAATGATGATGTCAATAACAACAGACACAGATCTATCTTATTAACTCTGTCCAAACTACTTGAAAAACATTTTCATGACAATCTTTTAATTTACCTATTAAACAACATCTTAATTGAGAAAAGCCAGGGTTCAGAGAAAACTACTCCAATGAGACAGCTATTATAGGGCTAAATCTAGTTATTTCCAGTGCTGTGGCATTTATCATTGTTTAGAAAAGAAGACATATTTGTATATAAATGCCCTACATTTTCATGGTAAATAAAGCATTGGAATGTCTATGATAGAGTAGCATATCTGTATTTACTATTAAATTTAGGGGCCGTTTTTTCTGTTAGATATGGTATTATCTAATGCCACTCAGGGACAATCATGTCTGTTAGGTTATATTGCTGGCTGAGGCAACTGAAACAAATAAGCCAATATAATGGTGGGCTTGTGTGTTTGTAGACTTACTATAAATCAATGATAGCAAATTTCCCTTAATACTCAAACATTTAAACTAGTGACCAGTTTTTAAGAAATTCTAATATCTTGTAGTAGATATAAAGTGCTTAAAACAGAGTTAGGCAGTTGCAGTTTAATTTGGAATTGATTAGCTCATAAGGAAAATTTAAGTAATTTACTATTTAATAAAATATTTTTGGAAATTCTTATATACATTATCTGTTGCAAAAGAAGGTTTTATATTCAAGGTCACTAATTTGGATCAGAAAAAAGAAAATTAGAAATGGAAATTAGAGAACATACAAATATAAATGCATTTAATAATAATACATAATAATATAATATATAAATACATTACAACAGTTTAAATTCACTAACCTTCCACTTTGTTGTCTCACTACTTTTGTACTGAATATACACGATGTACCTAATTGGACCATATTCGTTTAAATTTTCTGTTCATTATGCCCATATATAGATGAACCTTAATATAAATGCTTTTGTGTGTGTTTGTGTGTGTGTGTGTATGTGTGTGTGTGTGTGTTTAACACTATAAATGTACTTTGAATGTAAATATGCATATAATAGGTCATAAGGAGGATTATTTTCATGCAACTAATTGTGTCACTCATTAAATAAAGTCATTATTATCATTATTACTATTATTATTATTATTATTATTATTATTATTATTATTATTATTATTATTATTTAAACTGCATATTTTGTTAAAAGAAAGAAAAACACAAGACACATTTGCTCATCTCCTGACAAAAACCTGATTCAATGGCAGCATATGTTCCAGCATCTCCAAGTGCAATGTTTATAAAGATGAAAGTGATCTGGTTTTCAGATGTGATTCAAGTGAACTCAGTTTGTTCCATTACATCCCTAAGCAATGTGCCCTGTACATGTTCATACATTGCCATCTAACCCGAACCCTTAATTAATATGATACCACTCCTTATTATTTTTTGTAGTATTGACAAGATAAGGGTCTAGCTGCATAAAAAAACGTATTAATATCTTGTATTAAACAAACTAATAATACAGGACATTTATCAAGCCGCTGAAAGCATCTGCATCCTCATGTAACAATAGATGATGATAGCATTCATTCATTCCAGTCAAATTTGCAATGAACTAAAGAAAGCATGTGACATTAAAACTAGACAATCATTCAAAGTGTAAGAAATAAGTAGAAAATAATTACCTTTCACAATCAACTTTTGCTCTTCTCCAGGTGGGAAACCTGCTTCAGTGGCAGTATATGTCCCAGCATCTCCAATTGTAACATTTCTCAAGATGAAAGAGATTCGGTTTTCAAATGTGTTTCCAGTGAACTCAAACCGTTCTGCTACTACTTGTCCAAGAGTGCCCTTTACCCGTATTAATTGTGTACTATTCTTGGTTATTCGTATTACTGAATCATTGCTAGGATAAGGATCTAGATGTATGTTAAAACTGGCATTCAATCCCACAAATGTTTGTACTGGAGAAGTAGTGGCTGTGAAAGATAAACAATATATGAGAAAAGATAAATAACATACGTGATAAAAACATGGGGAAATATTAAGAACATGTATCTTAAAGCTGCCACTACTAATATCCGAGTTTCAATTTATATCAGTTTAGTGATAACATCATTGATATCCATTATACCAAAAATTTCTGTCAATGCTTTGTACCTGGAGAATAGAAATTTATCAGCACTTTGGAAAAATTTTTAATCTGACACAGCACTAAAGACACCTGATGCTCAAATTATCTGTATATGTTAGTGATGACAACTTTAACATAGCTAATGTTGTACGGTGAGTAGCATCAGTAATTCTGATTCTGGAAAGAACCAGTCAGAAACCGGCCCTGCATTCCAGAGCTGGCCCCATAGAAAAAAGAAAAGTACTGAGAAAGCCCTTGCCATGGTTACCAAACTCTAGCACAATTACAACAATGGAAATATACCAATCAAAAATGTCTGACACCCCAAGTGGAATGCCTCCCCTAATCTGTCCTGGGTGATTATTATTATGACAAGAGACCCTCAGAGGGACTTGTGTTCTAGGTGACAAGAGTTTTCAGAAATTCAGGATAAGATCATTTCATCCATTTAATTGTCAAATGTTAAAACTATCTCTGATAATCTTCAAGAATAACAAACATTTTAAATGATCTGCTGTGCTATGCATTAGAGTCTTTTGGTGAAACCCCTATGTCATAACAATCATCCATCAATGGGGAATGGTGATACAGTATCAAGATTCAAGACATTTCCTGTGGCAGCTATATTGGATGTGAAAATAGCACCAATTTCATGCAGGACCAGCTAGGTAAGAAGTATATTGGTGAAAAGCCCATGCTGATATAGTCATCCGCTTAGAGTAGAGATCACTATATTTTCAATATATGACTTTCCATTCAGGAGGGTTATCATTAACAAGTGTTATGAAGATATGCTCTTAATATAAGTAACAGAAAAGAGTGAAAGACAATAAGCTTTGTAAAATTTAACAAATAATTTATTTTCCTAGAATACAAAGTGAAAATGAGAACAAAACTTACAGTATTGCGAATTAAATCACTAAATAATCCAAGAAGTACAGACACAGGTCCTAGTAATTTAAACTCCTAAATAAAACTCGGTAAAAGTCCAGAACAAATCCAAAAACTGAAGGCGATCACATGTCTGTTATAGCTCCTAGTGTGTTGATGTGTCAACAGTCTTTATAATTTCAGGTTTGAATACACTATAAATTCCAGTGAATGTCTCTATCCAAGAATTTTATCAGAGCACTTTTGCATTTCCAGAGAAAATAATTACTTGAATTCAATAATTTGAAGAAATTAAATTAATCCCAACTGGACACAACATAATTCAACTTGAAAGTGCTAGATGTTAATGCGCAAAAGATAAAATCTTTCTAGTATGATCTTGATGTTTACAAAACAATAACCCCAACCTTTAGTACACTCAGGAAATTTACTTCTCTTATTAATAATAATAATGATTTTAAACACATAGATATAGAGAGTCATTTAGCTACATATTAGTTATTTACAATGAATAAAATAAAAAATAAAAAATTTAGGTCAAGCAGAAATGAACTCAATTTTGTCAAGGTCAGGTCCAACATATAATGTTACATTGCAATATCATGTAATGAAATAAAATAAAATAAAACAAACAAACAAACAAAGCAAATTAAATATATATATAACACAAGATTAACAAGATGGCTGCCATGGTGTCATATTAGGCTTCAGGTCAGCACCATTTCCATTTAAGACTAATTAGATATCATAAGTAACATGCAGCATTAACGCAGTTTATCGACGCTTACCCAGGTTTTTGTTGGCTTTCAGAAGCAAGTTGTATTACCCATTTGTGTATCAGACCCACAGTAACTGCATTCAAGAATGTGTTTTTCACCATGGCATTTATTCCATGGTGTTCCAGGCAACTTCATTATTGCAACAAAGACACCATTGCTATTTTCAATGAATGTAAACTTTGCTCCTCATCAAACACAACTTCCCTAGATAATGGCTCTATTTTCACATGTCTGAACTCTAGCTAGATTTGCAGTATGTATTTTCATGTGACATCACATATATTTTGAAAACATGACTGCCTTATACAACAACTGTTTTATACAAGCGACATTTAACATGTCATCAATTGTGTTATACAACAATGTGTGTGTGTGATTTAGATTTTTAACGTAGCTTTAACAATTTTCCAGTCATATCGCTACGATGTCTGCAGTGTGGCAGTTTAAAGTAATGTCTAGCACTGGGACATCATGCTCCAGACATGTAGCATGATGTTCCACCCAGTCACACTATCCTGACACCAGGCCGACCAGTCCTAACACTAACCTCTTAATGCTGAGCGCCTATTGAGGTAGCTGTTAGTACCATTTTTAGAAGTCTTTGGTATGACTCGGCCAGGTTTCTAACCCACTACCTACCGGATCTGGGGTGGATGCTCTAACCACTAGGCCACCGGAGCAGTCATTATACAACAAGTAACAGTCAACAAGGCATCACGAATGTGAACAATCAATGATACTTTTACTATCATTGATTTATTTGCTCAGGCAAAGCCCAAAGAACCCAAGCTAGGTAACATGGTTACAAATTCAGTTCGCACATTAATTTTTGGCTCAGATGTTTCAGGGAGAACCCAACTGTTTTGGAATATGATCTGAAGATTGTTAATGCAAACTCAGTTGTACATGATTGTGGTGTGATATCTCACAATCAACTATGTTATGTTTTACACGGTCAGTTTACAGTACCAGGTCTTTCATCACCAAGATGGAATTCATGCACCATTGATTTCTTTTGCACAATCAATTAATTTCCTACCACTGACGACTTTGATTCAATTAAGGATAATCTTGCCATATTTGATATGATGCTTGAACACAAAGACAACTCAGCAAGAATGTTTCGCCAAAGCCAACACCAAAACACAGCTGTAATCAATCCAACACAATACACACAAGCGCTTAAAAAAATTCTAGACAACTGGAACATGCAGATATTTTATGGCATTCACACATATTGCCAAGCAAACATTCACTGGACCTGGTGTGCCATTGACTACTAATGGGAGGAGTTTTTGTAATATGTTTGTGGAAATCACCCAAGACACATCTAATTTCCTCACTATTGACTTGACTGGTGGACCAAATAAATACTTCTCGAGCAATTTTTATGAAAAAAATAAACAAATGTAATAAACATATGTAATAACAAAATCAGCCACAGATTTCAAAGCAGAGGCTGCTGACCAACATTGTAAAACTATACATGATCAAACTCGAGTTTCATGATCAACAACGGGCACATAAACTTGTGAATTGGAGTCATTGAAAATATTAGTTGGGGCAATTTGAGATGGGCAGAAACTCAAATGTTATCAATAAGGCTGTATCAATTTGTCAATGGCTGCTCAGCAAATATATCATGGGCCTGGAGATGTTTCACACACTGATCTAAGAACTTGTTGAAAATACTGATGATTTATTCAACACGGATAAAGATATGTATTTCAGAGTTTCAAAGAATGCAATCTCATCAACAAAACCAGAATGTTACAGACTTTCTCATCGACAGTCACCAAAAGGGGAATCACACACACTTGAGATCGCATTAACATAATCATGTGCGTATATCATTTGACAAAATATTCTATCTTGACAGTTTGGTGGTCTTCCTGTGAATAACTTGTTTTTGATGGGTCATAGTGCAACCTGGCAAGAAGATGAACTTCTGCTGGTGCGTAATTCATCAAATCAGTGGATGAAGAAATACAAAGGAGAATTTTGTCAGTACAGAATCAACAATTTTTATACACGAATAAAAACCCATGCTCAGTCAATCAATAAAATTATAATTAAATTCCAATGGTGTTCCATGAAAGCTTAAACTCTGAATGTATTGATGTGCCTGTAGTGAAAGGAAATATGGAGATGTACTAAAAGTATTTTATGAATCACAATAATATAATCAAAGATGTCCTTGTCTGAATTCACTCTAATTCCAAACTAACGTTTCTATCCAAGAAAAGTTTTAAGCACTCTGTAATTCCAGAGAATAATTTAAACAAAATAATCCAAACTAAAACCTGAACACAAAGTACAATGGTTCAGCTTTAGATGCCATAGAAAGAATGTGCATTTTGTGAAGTAAACTACACCATACAGTAAACTAAGACACACTAATACAACCAGGGTGAGGGTCAAACATTCATTTCTAGAACAATGTAAATTATCAGCAAGATCAGGTCTATTGCCAAAATTATAATAAAGAACATGATAAACATCAAGTACATCTGTATCTAAAATGCGAGACTACTGATGTCCTTGACAGAGATTAAGATTAACATAATGTTGCTTACAAAACGCAAGTTACCAAGTCAGGTACACCAAGAACTTGATTTTGCACTAAGATCAGTTTTAAATTAAAAAGATATATATTTCATATAATCATGGAGACAAAAAGCAAAAAAACAATACCGATTAAATATACATAACACATCCAATCAAAAAAAAAAAAAGATTTATAAAAGAAAGTTTTGTTTTAACTATTAGTCAAATATATATATGTGATTAAAAATTATATAAAACCAGTGCTCAAAACATCAGAGAGCTCGATGACCATGGCCCCTCTTAATTCTGATTGGGTTGGTCCAGTATTATAAAAGAGGTGCCCGTCGAGCATGTCAAAAGAAATAATCAATTCGTCAGAGAAAACTTTTATCGCCCTGATAAAACGCAGAAATGTATTTTCAAGATGTTGACATACATGACACAACACAGTGCAGTCTATTTAAAATCAGATGGCCACTGTCTTACATGAAGTGGAGTTCTGATTTAAATCAAATTGTAAAACAGCATGTCATGCTAAACCCCTGACACGGTTGTGTTTCAAGAGAACAATTGTCAGTAATCTTTGAAAAAAGAAGAAAAACAAACCAAAATCAGTATATGCCCATTACATGTAGCAAATATAAATAGTAAATATTCATGATTGGAGCTGATGTAAAGCTGTCCTTTGGGCGTTTACATTGCGGTAATTAAAAGGGCAAAGAGGTCTGGTTGTAAACCACCATTTCACATATTATGTAATTGGCTGACAATAGCAAGTGAGATGTGTTTGAAGACTGCAGTGGTTGAACCCATTGTGCTAATTTGCATAGGTACACTCCGGACATGAACAACCCAATCGGTAAATCAAGGACATGCTAGATGCATGTACTAGAAACAAAACTAATATTTGCTTCGAATGAAAATGTTTAAGCCATATGTATTATCGGTTTTTGACAAGTTTATGAACAGCGGCAATATTCTTTGCAGTCAGATTTTACTGCATGTATAAAACGCAACTCATGATCATTTCATTTGTCAGAATAGTGTTCAAGTGGGATTCATTTCTGAAGCCAATTTAGAAAGTAATTAGCTATCAATAGTATCAGCAAATCAATACAACAAAAATAAATTTTAGAACTGGTCAATGGAGTTTTACTTTGTGAAACATGCCAGAAAAAAAAGAAACACAATAACGTCGGGAGAGGCAATTAATCCTTTGCACATACTGCAAACAACATACTGACATATGTTAACTTTTTTATGACCATAATTGGCTCAGAGAATCCAGCAGAGAAGTTTGAACACCAGGACAATCCAGTCTCTTGTGAGTGTAGTGATGAACACTAACTACACCTGCATTACCATCAAACCCCTTATTGAATTTATATTTGAATTGTAGCAAAAAATACATTGTATGACAAATCTTATTAAAAAAGGGAAAGTTTGTGCATATGGAAACTAGAGTCCTGGCTTGTGGAATTTCAGTCAGGGCTAGTTATTTTTAAAAAGTCCCAGGCCTGGGCCTGTGTCAAATTGTTTTTTCGTTTAAGCACTGTAAGATAAAGTCTTATGAATAACACAAAATGTACATGAATGATATAATACTTCTATACTCGTGAAAGTACATCCTGATTTCAATATTGTATTCATCCAACATCAAATTCGTCTCTGATTTTTAATTTAAATATTCCCAATAAAGGTTCTTCTCTGAGTTTTGTTTTTCATCTTCCCAATAAAGTAAGGGGATTGGGATCAATAATTAGAATAATCAAACAAGGAACTTAACTGATTTTTTTTTCGTTTCTCGTAAGAGGGTTTTGCTTACAAATATTTACCTGAAAAGTTTGTAGGGTTCACCCTCCCTTATCATAACAATAGTTAACCACATAGCAGCAGAGGGGGGAGGCACGTATTTTCTTACCACGCTGGCGTCTTTGTTTTTGATGAACTGCTAGCAACTTCAAGGAAGTATTAGTTTGCTAAATGGAAGCTTCTAATAAGCATTTTCGAGGAAGCCTTAGTTTGCCTAATCGACGCCTGCAAAAAGTTTGTAGGGTTCGCACCCTCTGCTGCTACTTCAAAGCGATGCAAACTCAATATAAAGCCAAACATTCCTTCTCGATTGTGGAATAATTTCTCTGATGCTTATTTAATTTCGTAGAAAAAGAGCACAATTAATGATCTACACAATTTTTGTCTTCATAAATCAGTACTCCACCAACTCCAACATCACTTGTGTCGATAAACATTTTAAATAATTGACTGAAATTTGAAGCTGAAAGAAATGGAACACTCTTACGTATGGTCTTTAACTTATCAAAAGCCTCCTGACATTTTTCAGATCAATGAGACGTTGTTTTCTTCTCAATAAATTTATTTGGGATTCAGCAAGTATGGAAAAAATAAAGCAAAACTTCCTACAGCATCCAACCAAACCCAAAAGTCACATCAAATGCTTATTACTGATAAGCACAAAGAATATGGAGATAGCTTGACCTTAACATTTATCGGTTAAACTTGACCATTTCCCACAATGTCTTACAGTAACACATGCACAAAAAAATCACTTTTACTAAAATAAATTATGAAATTTGCATCAGTGAGACTATGAAAGTATTTCTGAATGGTGTTCAAGTGATCTTTCCATGTGTCATTGTAGACGGTGACATCATCAATGAAAGTATCAACAATATCTAGACCAGATGCAATCATGTTAATTAAATCTTGGAAAGTACAAAGCGAACCTTATGTCCCAAATGACATCACTTATAAAGTATGTATATAGTTATGAATGTCACAATTTCCATTGCCCTTTCCATGAATACAATTTGCAAGAATCCTTTCAAAAGTTCAAACTTGATGACATATTAAGTATTTTCAACATGTTATCCATTTCCAAATTTATGAATTCAGTCATCGATTCTTGGCAACAGACATGTTTACTTTTATTTAGTCAGTGCACATGCAGAAAGTATTATCTAATTTCAGCACAAGAATGGATGATGAAATCCAGTCACTTCACTTTGCTTTATGAAATTGTTCTCCAACATATACTGAATTTCTTCATTGAAACATTGTAGTTTGAGAGGGTGCATCCTGTATGGATGGTGTTACTTAGGTACGGAATCTGCAATTTCAACATCATGGTAGATTTTATGGCATCACTATCTACTGACAAAGTATGTATGTATTTATGAATGTCACGATTTCCATTGCCCTTTCCATGAATACAATTTGCAAGAATCATTTCAAAAGGTCAAACTTGATGACATTAAGTATTTTCAATTTTATTAATACGGTCATCAATTCTTGGCAAAATAAATGAATCTGAATTGGCCACACTGTTTACATTTATATAGTCAGTGCACATGCAGAAAGTATTATCTAGTTTCAGCACAAGAATGCATGGTTTTATGAAATTGTTCTCTAACAAATACTGAATTTATTCATTCTAACATTCCGGTTTGAGAGGGTGTATCCTGTATGGAAGGTGTTACTCAGGCGTGGAATCTATAATTTCAGCATCATGGAAGATTGTATGTGTTGGTGTTGGGATAATAGGAAAAAGTGGGTAATATCCCGCTTCCTCGCCTAGTTGGGTGCGACTCACTACCTCTGAAGGAATGAAGCAGTATATCTACTCAGTAGGAGGTAGCAAAACGCAATGACAATGATGAATGTCCTTCATACTGAGAGGCAGCAACATGCTACAGAATGAGCAGTGCATCTCATCTACATTGAGCGTTAGCAATACACTATTAGGTGAGCAGTGCATCTGTGCCACAACGGAAGGCAGTGACACAGTTTACATTTTCCGAGGTTATACTTGGAATTTTGATCTAAAACCTTGGACGTTTGAGGTTTTTCCATGGTTTTCCTAGGAAAACCTGGGAAACCTCGGACAATGCTGATAATTTGTCCAATGGTTTATAAGCAAACCTCTGACATTATCTCGTACATTAAAAAAAACCTAGGAAATACCTTGGACAAAGCCTTGGACATGAAAACTAAGTTTATTTTTGGCTTGGAAAAACCTCGGACATAAGAACTTAGTCATTTTTTAGCTTGATCAAAGCTCGTAACTGTAGACTTAGAAAGGTTTAGCTAGGAAATGAACTTGGTCTGTTTTAACTCTGCACTTGGAGATTTTTCTATATTTATTCAGCGCATATATCTTTACAAAGCAACTAACAAGACAGAGATTTGAATTAAAAATTGACTTAATTAATGTTGATTGATTGATAGGGGTTTTACAGTGTACCATCTCAGTTCAAGCATCATGGTGCCAAACAGGATCACAGATTTTGGAATCACATCTTATTTACACGGAGTTAAAAATATGAGATAAAGAACCAAAACCAATATACATGCTGGAATACCCCAGTTAGAAAAATTCTTAGCATTCATACACTTTTAATCACTTCATACAATCATCTTAGTGTAACACAGTGGTCCCGTTTATAATACCCTGTAACCACACAGGACAAATGTAAACATATATTTTCTAGCAACTGATTCTAAAGTAAAGTCTTCAATGCTTAAAGGGTCACATGACATCTTTCTTAAAATTTTGGTTTATGAGCAGCAGAGAGGGTGAATCCTACAACGTTTTCAGACAAAATTTTGATTGAATCATTAAAACGAGCCTTCCTACGATCTTATTTTAACCAAAAAAAGGCGAACCCTACAACGTTTTCAGACAAAAAATTGATTGAAATCTCCCTATGAAATCATTTTAACTAAAAAAATGAAAACGATTTTTTAATTAATTTTGGTCGCAACTTGTTGTCATCCACCCTCTCTGCTGCTAAAGTTTTCAGTTCTGGGTTAACAAAAATAATAAATAATTTGATCGAGTCTTTATGATTTCACAAACAGACTAATCGCTAACACCTCTTCTTGTAAATCAATCAGATTATTTGACTGGTCGGTGAGTTTGAAATTAATTCTGGTTAATGAATTATTATGGCATCGCATGTAGACAGGATTAATTGGGTTTTCAATAATTAGGAATCCTGGAGGAGCTGTTGGTGCAAATGAATAAAGAATATATCCTTGCTGAGCTTGATTTGATTGCTCTAGATTAATCTGATAGCTTCCTTCGATAACATCACACACTAAATTGAGCGCAATCACTGAGGATATATTCACGTTGAACGGAGCGATATGCCTGCCGCCACCGTCTGGGTCATTATTGTGTTTGAGGATTTTTATTTCCGGTGATGTTGTTTTTTTCCATGCATCATGAATTATTTTAAAACCAACATCGATGGCATCACTGAGAGATTTTTGTAGTTCTGGTACGTTATATCCTGGTAGTTTGAATGTTGGAATATCTTCAACGCGGATTTTATATTCATCTGCAAATAAATTCTTTGTTTCAGGGCTATTGTCACCTAATATCTCTTGAATAATTTGTGAATTAAATGTTTCCATATCATTGATGATTTTGTTGCATGTTTCTACGACGCTGATAAATTCATCTCGGGTGAGAGAGCCGGATTTAAGAGATATTAACAACAACGAAATATCGTTATTGAACGCTGTGAAATTTTCAGTGATTTTATCCTGTCGAATTAAGTATAAATCTTTCTTAACGATGGGATTTTTCAATACATTAAAAACATTAAATTTATTGTAATAGCTATAGCTTTTTATTGGATTATCGGGTTTTATCCTGTCTGTGACATAATCAGTTTTTTGTGGTTCTGGTAAATCAACGGTTTCCTCCAGAGTTTTACTCTGGGGCGGTAATTCAGGCCATCCTAGTACGGTTCTTATTGAGCTTTGATAGATATCTACTACGTATCCTTCTGTGCTTATCTCAATTGCGGATGATAGCGTCGGTTCATGAACTGTTATAGCGATTTTTGACTCTACTCCAGTAATCGATTTTATTCTACGCGCGAATTCATCATTGATTTGTTCGATTTGGTATGACCCTGTTGGTATCGAAACGACGTTCCAGTCTGGAGTTCCGTCGGGTTTATTCTTATTTGCAAACACTAAAGAATTATTCGGTTGTTGACCACCAAATGATTTTGATCTGATATTAGGCCAACTGTGATACACTCGTAGTTTTGCAAGCGCTATCTCCTTCACCGGGACCGGAGAGGGGAAATTCACACTGAATTCTGGATTCGTTGATGTTATTGATATCATGCTTGTTTGTACTGGGTTCGTGTTCTCCACTATTCGTTGAAGTAATTCCTGCGGTGTTGTCATTGTTATTATACTCATGATTTATTTCTAATTTTGGTATCGAGGAATCATAAATACTGACCATGACTGAGAACTCACAATCTGGTAATGTTGATATTATTGAGATCATTTTGTTTTTTGGGTTCGTGTTTTCTGATTCCATCGGTGTTGTCATTGTTATTATATTCATGTTGTCGCTCTAATTTCGATATCGCGGAATCAAAAATACTGACCATCGCTGAGAATTCACTATCTGATATAATCGTATTATCGAGTGACGACGATATCATCAGGGATAACTGCGAATATGCGGTTGATGCAATATGAAATTGAAGTAAGTAATTCTGCAGTTTACTCTGGCTGCATGATGATATCTTTTTTGTTATCCCGGTTGATATACCCCCGATTGTAGCCACCGCAGAAATGCAAATTGGAACTACGACCGGGGCAATCATTGTAACAGATGCTAGTATTATTCCGGCACCAGTGAGAACGCTTGACACCGAGTATATAATAACATCAATTGCGGTGATTCTTCGTCGGTATTTTTTTATTTTTATTTGATTCTCCTCAGTGAGGGTTTTGAGTCTATTCTGAAATTCTCTGACCTGATCATAGCGACATTGAGTTGATGAAATCATTTTTATTTTAAAAACACTAGCGTTTTCAATTGTGAAATCCGAACGATTTAGTTATTTACTTAAATCCGCTACGAATTCAACATACCAGGTTACTGAAACCCCAATCAAACTTTTATCAGTATATGTTATCGTGAACTTTTCAGTTTTATCCTTGTCGATGATCGTTGAAATCGTATTGTTGACCCCGGATGAACTCGACGATGATATATTAAATTGAGTTAATGGTGTTACTAGTGTTAATCGATAAATACCCTTGATAGTAGCTGTGATATCTAATTTGTTGTTTGCAGGTGTCCACTCAAATGATCCGTGTTGGATTGTATATACTACGTTATTGGTTTTCTCATGAGGAATTTTTGTTTTTTCAATGATTGTTATCATCCTCGAAAAATCACCTTTGACGGCTTCGATGAAAGTTTTCGTCTCATCGATAGATTTTTTAATATCAGGGAGTTTTATTTCAATTTTATCCAACTGGGTTCCAATAAATTTATCAATGATATTTCTACGAAAAACTGAAAACTTTTTTCCGTTATCTTCAATTTTAGATTCCAGTGTTGCTAGTACAACCACAAAATTTTTTAACTCATCGTTGAGAGTTTTTAATCGATCTGTAATCGTCGAAACGAGTACACCCGGTTTTAGTTTACCCTGATCGGAAAATAACGCGATAGTATCCTCGATTGCGTTTTGTTGTTTAACCAAAATATCATCCAGAGAAATATTACTGGTTTTCAATTTACCCTGATCGGAAAATAACGCAACGGTGTTCTCGATTGCGTTTCGTTGTTTAACTAAAATATCATCCAATGACACATCACTTGATTTCAATTTACCCTGTTTGTCTTGAAATACAACTAGCAGCAGACAGGGTGAATCCTACAACGTTTTCAGACAAAATTTGATTGAAATCCTAAAACGAGCCGTCTTATAATCTTATTTTAACCAAAAAAAGGCGAACCCTACAACGTTTTCAGACAAAAAAATGATTGAAATCTCCCTACGAAATCATTTTAACTAAAAAAATGAAAACGATTTTTTAATTAATTTTGGTCGCAACTTGTTGTCATCCACCCTCTCTGCTGCTGGAACTTTCAGTTCTGGTTAACAAAAAATAATAAATAATTTGATCGAGTCTTTAGGATGAAAATCATTTGAAATTGCAAAGCAATTTAGGATTTCACAAACAGACTAATCGCTAACACCTCTTCTTGTAAATCAATCAGATTATTTGACTGGTCGGTGAGTTTGAAATTAATTCTGGTTAATGAATTATTATGGCATCGCATGTAGACAGGATTAATTGGGTTTTCAATAATTAGGAATCCTGGAGGAGCTGTTGGTGCAAATGAATAAAGAATATATCCTTGCTGAGCTTGATTTGATCGTTCGAGATTAATTTGATAGCTTCCTTCGATAACATCACACACTAAATTGAGCGCAATCACCGATGAAATATTCACGTTGAACGGAGCGATATGCCTACCACCGCCATCTGGATCATTATTATGTTTGAGGATTTTTATTTCCGGTGATGTTGATTTTTTCCATGCGTCATGAATTATTTTGAAACCAACATCGATGGCATCATTGAGAAGTTTTTTTAGTTCTGGTACGTTATATCCTGGTAGTTTAAAATCATGAATATCTCCAACGTGGATATTATAGTCTAATGCAAATTTTATTCTCGTTTTAGGATTATCGTCACCTAATATATCCTGAATAATTAGAAAATGAAATGTTCCCATATCGTCGATAATTTTATTGCATGTTTCTACGACGCTGATAAATTCATCTCGGGTGAGAGAGCCGGATTTAAGAGATATTAACAACAGTGAAAAATCATTATTCATTGCTGTGAAATTTTCATTGATTTTCTCTTCTTGAGTTGTGAGATATATTGGGTTGTTTAATTTTTTCACTACAGTGAAAACTATCAATTCGTTGTACTTTTTATAACTCCTTGTTGGATTACCGGGTTTTATCCTGTCTGTGACATAATCAGATTTTTGTAGTTCTGGTACATCAACGGTTTTTCCACCGGGTGGTAATTCAGGCCATCCTAGTACGGTTCTTATCGAGCTGTTATAGATATCTACGACGTATCCTTCTGTGTTTATTTCGATCGACGACGAGAGCGTCGGTTGATGAAGATTAATAGCGATTTTTGATTCTACTCCAGTGATTGATTTTATTTTACGCTGAATTTCATTATTGATTTGTTCGATTTGGTACGACCCTGTTGGTAACGAAACAGTTTCCCACTCTGAAGTACCATCCGGTTTATTCTTGTACGAGAACACCAGTGAATTATTCGGTTGTTGACCACCAAATGCTACCGATCTGATATTAGGCCAACTGTGGTACACTCGTAGTTTTGCTAGCGCTATTTCACGCACTGGAATCGGAGAGGGGAAATTCACACTAAACTCGGGTTTCGTTGATGTTATTGATATCATGTTTGTTCGTATCGAAGTGGTATTCTCTATTATTTGTTGAAGTAATTCCATCGGTGTCGTTATTGTTATTATACTCATGATTTATATCCAACATCAATGATACTTTCGCCATATTCGAATGATGATAGTTTTACTCTCTGCTGGGTTCATTGTTTTATTGTGATTTTGACGATTTAGCCTGTTTTTCACGTAAATCCTTTAAAAACTCTTCTGGAGTCGGTATCGGTTTATTCTTTCGTCGGAGATATTCTATTGCGGAACGATATTTGTGACCGCCACACTCATTGCAAATCTGATATTTTCCCCGGACTCCTTTTCCACAACCAAGACAGGGTTTCGGTCCCTCGGGACATCCTTGTTTTGCAGTGCAATTATGAACCCCACAGAATTTCCCGAGACTATTTTTCCCACAGCGTTGTGTGGATCCTTGAAACAGCCACGAACATTTATTATGCGATGGTAATTCAACCATTATTATTAATCGTTAATCAACATTCAATTAGAGATTAAAAAATCATTATTGATAATGATTAGTGATTACTCCGATAGTGATGATGAGTTTTTTCAGTCTCCACAAACCTATCACGATCTTCAAGAATACTACAAAAGTCATTTAACGCCGGCTTGGAGTGTTTCTAGTAAAAGGTCTGCAATCGATCTACTCACCGAAGATAGTTATTTATGCCGTGGCGTAATAATTCAACAACGGGGACAATTTTACGTTTTTGTGAATGATCCTGACATAACAGAATTTCAAGGATGTTCCGCGGTTAATGAAATCATCCCTCGGGAGAGATTGAGATATCCCACTATCGATATTGATTCTAAGAATCCATCGTTGAAAGAATTGTTGTTGTATTTCAATGACTTAGTTGACTCTGTCAATGATGTTTTGATTTTTGAAACCAGCGGCGGTTATCACATTTTATTGAAAACGATTCCTATCGATTTTGATAATCATCGGGATTTGTTGAAGAAAATCTCCACAGACAGACCATCATGGAATGTGGATACACAGGCTGGACTTCATAGCATCAAATTATCGGGAACAAGATCAGCCAAACCAAGTAGTATTGATAAACGATTGATTTATCCTGAAAATTTATATTTATCGGATTCGGATTTTAGATCTAGTTTGTTATTGTCCTGTCCTATTTCTGTACAGACTTGTTATGAAAAACGCACTGACAATGAAACCAATGACTTTGTTGGTGACTTTGTCACTATCGATGGTAGAACCATCATTGACGATTTGACTAACGAAGATTTCAATCAAATCTCTATCGAGTTAACTGGACAACCAGATCAAATCACTGGAATAACAAATCAAACCAGCAATATGATTTCACTGGGAAGGGTTGCTGGATCATTTTGCAATATTTGTCAACGACGACACGGATACAATGAGATTGGTGGATTCATTGAGGGAAAAGCCATCGATGCATTTGTTGTTGTTTACTCTGATCGATTTGTGATCGGTTATTTCCGGACTACAAAAAATAAAATCGTGATACTGAGAGACTCTGACAAAGTCAGTGACAAAGTCACCAATGACGAAGTCATCAACGATAAAACCCGCTATGAAAAGTATTTAAAATCATACAACTATCACCGAGTAGACTACAGCGGTGAATTTCCAAAAAGAATTCCGGATTACACCTACTGTGAACCCCCTGTTCATGAAAATGGCCAAGGATGTAAAATCATCCTCAACGATGACTATATGGATGGGTCTGCTTGTGGGATGGGAAAGTCAGCGTCGGCATGGAAATCAATACGAGATGATCAATCTGTGTTATATTTGAGTTACAGAAAGACGTTCACCAGAAAAACCACCATCAACTATAATCTAGAATCATATGAAACAATTCATGGAGGAATTATTTTTGATACAAGAACTCATCGAAGGGTTATTTCGCAGATTGAATCAATTGTACGAGTCAGGGGAATTCCTGATGTGATATTGTTAGATGAATGGCATGGTATTCTTCGTCAAATAATCTCATCGAATCGTGGAAAACAAATTTGGGAAACACTCACATGGTTGATTTGTTCAGCAAAACGAGTAATCGTGTTAGACGCAGATGCTAACAATGATGATCTAGAATTATTTAAGAAATTTTTAAATCGTCGGGACATGAAATTCATCATCAACGAGTATAAACCAGATTGTGGAAAAAGTTTGTTGTAGAACAATCTCATCATGACAATTATATCAAATTGTTAGACGCGCTGCAACAAGGAAATCGTGCAGTAGTCTTCACACAGAACAAACGACACGGAAATTATTCTGTAGAAGCCCTTGCTAAATTGTTACAGCATTTAGGATACCGAGTGAAATACTATCACGCTGATACCGATTCTGCAGAAAAAGAAAGAGATTTTGCTGATCCAGTTAACGCGTTTAATAACATCGATGTAGTGATTTATAATTGCACCGTAGAAGCAGGAATATCAATCGTGGACGAACGATTTAAGTACATGTCAGTGTTTTCTGAACAACTAGGATCTGTAGAAGCAACTAAACAAGCAATTCATCGTTTCAGAAACATTACTGAAATTCATTATTCAGTGACAAAGTCACCAGTGACTAAACGATCTTCCACACCGTTGCCACTCACACGAGATGATATTATTTCTACCATTGAATTGCATGAAAGAGATTTATCCTCTACAGAATTGTTGTTCAGAACTCCAAATCTCAATGATGTGAATTCTAGTTATGGATACGCATTTATCAGTGCCATTATTGACGAGAATAATTCGAAGTGTTATTTTACGGGACGACTCGTTGAAACGATGGCGCGAACAGGGTATGAGGTCACGTGGGAATTACCAGATGAATATGATGTGTGGTGCGAAAAAATAAAACAAAAAAAAGAGCAACAAATCTCCGCCGCGGCAATTAATAATAATCCCGTCGTAGATGATTTTTTGAAATCTTCTATCGGAGAAAGAATTGCTAATGCGGGAAATATTGACAGTGAACAACAAAAATATCATCGATATGATCCTAATAATCCAAAGGATTTAGAACCCTACGCGAAGAAATTGATGTATCTCAATCATGTATTTCAAACTGATGTGAGCAAATTGGATACAAACACGATTGAACACCTCGACAAAAACGTATCACGATTACAACGATACCAGCGAGTCCTTGTTGATAAATTTAATGATGGTAAATCAATTATTACACAACAATGCAGATCTGATAAAATCAATCCACGTCAACAACTCGAAATAATCAGAAGTGTCCTTGAAGTATTAAAACTCCCTGATGTGGTTCCGGATGATTTATCGGTGAAAAGTGTTTTTGTGAACCGCGCTGAATTAATCAAGAATATCAATGAGATGTTAAAAAACCCGGACCAACTCGATAAATACCAAGAGTTATTAAAACACTTCAATGAAATATTTCCAAATGAAAGATTGCGAACAACTACTATGACGCTGAAAAATATCATCGAAAAAATTAAATTGATTTACAAGGGATTCGGTGGAAGATTACAATCTGATGATAAAAAGAATACGAATAGATCTAATCTCACATTGTTTTATCCTGAATGGCCAAAATCTGATTTCATAGATGATCCTACATGGATTAATGAAACCGTTGATGATGTAGGGTTTGCTGGAAAAGATGTGACTGCAACGGATACACACACTACAATGTTACGATTTCATGTATGGATCGTTAATGGATGGTTTTCCCGATATGATATATCAGATTGATTAACGGAAAAGTGAGGAAACTAGCAGTATTATTATTTTTATATACAATTTTGCTACTTTCCTCATCATTGAACGAAGCTGTCTCACGACGAAATAACGCTTCTAGGCAGAGATTGAAATCCATCTGGTGTCAGATTTCTCGACGCTCTACTGCGGTTGATGATTTTTTGTCATTGTTATTGTTGTTATTGTTGTTGTTATTGTTGTTGTTAAAAAATATCTTTTAATTCTATAATGCCTCATCGTAGATTACTAACCCGTGATGACATAAATATGATTAAGCAATTGAGAAACCGTGTTGGAATAGCAGAAATCGCTGATAAGTATAAAATCAGTTATCAGAGAATTTATCGAATTTGGAAATCTGATGAAATCGGAATCGGAAATGATACTAATGATGTACCAATTGAGCGACTTATTGATGTTGAAGTTGAAAACGAAATAAATCAAATGTTGAATGAAAAAGTGTATGTTTCTAATGGTTCTACCATTAATGGCTCTATCGTCACCAGTGACAAAGTCACTGACAGAACCACTGACAGAATCATTGATAAAGAAATGATATGCCAATTACAATCTCAAGTGACCAACCTAACCAATCAAAATAAATTGCTGCAAGGAAAGGTAACAGCGCTGCGACAACAACGACAACAACAACAACAATCAATCAATGATTCGTTAAATGATTTACAATACCAATTAGATACCACACAACAACACCGTAGCGATGCAGTTCGAGATCGCAGTAAACTCATTACTGAACTTAATGATGTACAACGTGAGTTAGAGTTCATTAGAATTAAATACGCAGAGCTCTCTAGTAAACACAATCAACTTTTGAATAAAAAGGATGAACAATCACAACGAAAGGGGAAAAAACATAAACGAAAAAAAAAACAGCGTGAAGATAACACATGGATGCTATCACTACCCGAAGAAGATCGTGAGTTAATAAAAGAAATCAATGAAGTACTTGATGATAAAATCATTAATGACAAAGTCGATGGCAGATCCATTGATGATGACTAATCTCAGTTGACACGCGTAAATGAAATCCCACCATCGATAACTTCAACGTTGTATTTATTTCCGGTGCTCTTTAGAATATCAGCGAGTAACTGATAGTTTTGCAACCGACTCTGATGGTATTTTTCACTGAGACGAAAACGCGCCTCTGAGTTTCTATTCTTATGGATTGCACATTTATGAGTGACACCATCAGGACCCTTTTCTGTTATAATTCTTCGACCGGTGCCTGTGATCTTATCATAAACCGTTAATTTTGGATAGCGATTGCGATAATCGTTAAGTGCAGTCTCGAACTGAGACATGTAATAAAGCGGTTATTTAATTAATTATTAAAATGATATCATAATAATGTGTACCATCGATGGCGAAAATGTCATAATTGTATATAAAATTAATAACTGACATTTTCACCATTCTAGTTTTGATCAATCTGATACATCATAGATGATTTTTTTGATACGATCATTTTATTGTTTTAACGGCTTCGTTCAATGATGAGGAAAGTAGCAAAATTGTATATAAAAATAATACTGCTAGTTTCCACACATTCCCTTGATCAATCTGATACATCATAGATGATCATAGAAGCATTATTTCATCCTATCAAGTATGAATATGATTTAGTTTCAACAATATGTCTCTTTATTACAACCACGCATCATTATAGCCACGCGATTGTAAATCAGAATTGTTTCACCGACAATAAAGCAAGTGTTGAATAGTGATAGCATCCATGTGTTATCTTCACGCTGTTTTTTTTTTCGTTTATGTTTTTTCCCCTTTCGTTGTGATTGTTCATCCTTTTTATTCAAAAGTTGATTGTGTTTACTAGAGAGCTCTGCGTATTTAATCCTAATGAACTCTAACTCACGTTGTACATCATTAAGTTCAGTAATGAGTTTACTGCGATCTCGAACTGCATCGCTACGGTGTTGTTGTGTGGTATCTAATTGGTATTGTAAATCATTTAACGAATCATTGATTGATTGTTGTTGTTGTTGTCGTTGTTGTCGCAGCGCTGTTACCTTTCCTTGCAGCAATTTATTTTGATTGGTTAGGTTGGTCACTTGAGATTGTAATTGGCATATCATTTCTTTATCAATGATTCTGTCAGTGGTTCTGTCAGTGACTTTGTCACTGGTGACGATAGAGCCATTAATGGTAGAACCATTAGAAACATACACTTTTTCATTCAACATTTGATTTATTTCGTTTTCAACTTCAACATCAATAAGTCGCTCAATTGGTACATCATTAGTATCATTTCCGATTCCGATTTCATCAGATTTCCAAATTCGATAAATTCTCTGATAACTGATTTTATACTTATCAGCGATTTCTGCTATTCCAACACGGTTTCTCAATTGCTTAATCATATTTATGTCATCACGGGTTAGTAATCTACGATGAGGCATTATAGAATTAAAAGATATTTTTTAACAACAACAATAACAACAACAATAACAACAATAACAATGACAAAAAATCATCAACCGCAGTAGAGCGTCGATAAATCTGACACCAGATGGATTTCAATCTCTGCCTAGAAGCGTTATTTCGTCGTGAGACAGCTTCGTTCAATGATGAGGAAAGTAGCAAAATTGTATATAAAAATAATAATACTGCTAGTTTCCTCACTTTTCCGTTAATCAATCTGATATATCATATCGGGAAAACCATCCATTAACGATCCATACATGAAATCGTAACATTGTAGTGTGTGTATCCGTTGCAGTCACATCTTTTCCAGCAAACCCTACATCATCAACGGTTTCATTAATCCATGTAGGATCATCTATGAAATCAGATTTTGGCCATTCAGGATAAAACAATGTGAGATTAGATCTATTCGTATTCTTTTTATCATCAGATTGTAATCTTCCACCGAATCCCTTGTAAATCAATTTAATTTTTTCGATGATATTTTTCAGCGTCATAGTAGTTGTTCGCAATCTTTCATTTGGAAATATTTCATTGAAGTGTTTTAATAACGCTTGGTATTTATCGAGTTGGTCCGGGTTTTTTAACATCTCATTGATATTCTTGATTAATTCAGCACGGTTCACAAAAACACTTTTCACCGATAAATCATCCGGAACCACATCAGGGAGTTTTAATACTTCAAGGACACTTCTGATTATTTCGAGTTGTTGACGTGGATTGATTTTATCAGATCTGCATTGTTGTGTAATAATTGATTTACCATCATTAAATTTATCAACAAGGACTCGCTGGTATCGTTGTAATCGTGATACGTTTTTGTCGAGGTGTTCAATCGTGTTTGTATCCAATTTGCTCACATCAGTTTGAAATACATGATTGAGATACATCAATTTCTTCGCGTAGGGTTCTAAATCCTTTGGATTATTAGGATCATATCGATGATATTTTTGTTGTTCACTGTCAATATTTCCCGCATTAGCAATTCTTTCTCCGATAGAAGATTTCAAAAAATCATCTACGACGGGATTATTATTAATTGCCGCGGCGGAGATTTGTTGCTCTTTTTTTTGTTTTATTTTTTCGCACCACACATCATATTCATCTGGTAATTCCCACGTGACCTCATACCCTGTTCGCGCCATCGTTTCAACGAGTCGTCCCGTAAAATAACACTTCGAATTATTCTCGTCAATAATGGTACTGATAAATGCGTATCCATAACTAGAATTCACATCATTGAGATTTGGAGTTCTGAACAACAATTCTGTAGAGGATAAATCTCTTTCATGCAATTCAATGGTAGAAATAATATCATCTCGTGTGAGTGGCAACGGTGTGGAAGATCGTTTAGTCACTGGTGACTTTGTCACTGAATAATGAATTTCAGTAATGTTTCTGAAACGATGAATTGCTTGTTTAGTTGCTTCTACAGATCCTAGTTGTTCAGAAAACACTGACATGTACTTAAATCGTTCGTCCACGATTGATATTCATGCTTCTACGGTGCAATTATAAATCACTACATCGATGTTATTAAACGCGTTAACTGGATCAGCAAAATCTCTTTCTTTTTCTGCAGAATCGGTATCAGCGTGATAGTATTTCACTCGGTATCCTAAATGCTGTAACAATTTAGCAAGGGCTTCTACAGAATAATTTCCGTGTCGTTTGTTCTGTGTGAAGACTACTGCACGATTTCCTTGTTGCAGCGCGTCTAACAATTTGATATAATTGTCATGATGAGATTGTTCTACAACAAACTTTTTTCCACAATCTGGTTTATACTCGTTGATGATGAATTTCATGTCCCGACGATTTAAAAATTTCTTAAATAATTCTAGATCATCATTGTTAGCATCTGCGTCTAACACGATTACTCGTTTTGCTGAACAAATCAACCATGTGAGTGTTTCCCAAATTTGTTTTCCACGATTCGATGAGATTATTTGACGAAGAATACCATGCCATTCATCTAACAATATCACATCAGGAATTCCCCTGACTCGTACAATTGATTCAATCTGCGAAATAACCCTTCGATGAGTTCTTGTATCAAAAATAATTCCTCCATGAATTGTTTCATATGATTCTAGATTATAGTTGATGGTGGTTTTTCTGGTGAACGTCTTTCTGTAACTCAAATATAACACAGATTGATCATCTCGTATTGATTTCCATGCCGACGCTGACTTTCCCATCCCACAAGCAGACCCATCCATATAGTCATCGTTGAGGATGATTTTACATCCTTGGCCATTTTCATGAACAGGGGGTTCACAGTAGGTGTAATCCGGAATTCTTTTTGGAAATTCACCGCTGTAGTCTACTCGGTGATAGTTGTATGATTTTAAATACTTTTCATAGCGGGTTTTATCGTTGATGACTTCGTCATTGGTGACTTTGTCACTGACTTTGTCAGAGTCTCTCAGTATCACGATTTTATTTTTTGTAGTCCGGAAACAACCGATCACAAATCGATCAGAGTAAACAACAACAAATGCATCGATGGCTTTTCCCTCAATGAATCCACCAATCTCATTGTATCCGTGTCGTCGTTGACAAATATTGCAAAATGATCCAGCAACCCTTCCCAGTGAAATCATATTGCTGGTTTGATTTGTTATTCCAGTGATTTGATCTGGTTGTCCAGTTAACTCGATAGAGATTTGATTGAAATCTTCGTTAGTCAAATCGTCAATGATGGTTCTACCATCGATAGTGACAAAGTCACCAACAAAGTCATTGGTTTCATTGTCAGTGCGTTTTTCATAACAAGTCTGTACAGAAATAGGACAGGACAATAACAAACTAGATCTAAAATCCGAATCCGATAAATTTTCAGGATAAATCAATCGTTTATCAATACTACTTGGTTTGGCTGATCTTGTTCCCGATAATTTGATGCTATGAAGTCCAGCCTGTGTATCCACATTCCATGATGGTCTGTCTGTGGAGATTTTCTTCAACAAATCCCGATGATTATCAAAATCGATAGGAATCGTTTTCAATAAAATGTGATAACCGCCGCTGGTTTCAAAAATCAAAACATCATTGACAGAGTCAACTAAGTCATTGAAATACAACAACAATTCTTTCAACGATGGATTCTTAGAATCAATATCGATAGTGGGATATCTCAATCTCTCCCGAGGGATGATTTCATTAACCGCGGAACATCCTTGAAATTCTGTTATGTCAGGATCATTCACAAAAACGTAAAATTGTCCCCGTTGTTGAATTATTACGCCACGGCATAAATAACTATCTTCGGTGAGTAGATCGATTGCAGACCTTTTACTAGAAACACTCCAAGCCGGCGTTAAATGACTTTTGTAGTATTCTTGAAGATCGTGATAGGTTTGTGGAGACTGAAAAAACTCATCATCACTATCGGAGTAATCACTAATCATTATCAATAATGATTTTTTAATCTCTAATTGAATGTTGATTAACGATTAATAATAATGGTTGAATTACCATCGCATAATAAATGTTCGTGGCTGTTTCAAGGATCCACACAACGCTGTGGGAAAAATAGTCTCGGGAAATTCTGTGGGGTTCATAATTGCACTGCAAAACAAGGATGTCCCGAGGGACCGAAACCCTGTCTTGGTTGTGGAAAAGGAGTCCGGGGAAAATATCAGATTTGCAATGAGTGTGGCGGTCACAAATATCGTTCCGCAATAGAATATCTCCGACGAAAGAATAAACCGATACCGACTCCAGAAGAGTTTTTAAAGGATTTACGTGAAAAACAGGCTAAATCGTCAAAATCACAATAAAACAATGAACCCAGCAGAGAGTAAAACTATCATCATTCGAATATGGCGAAAGTATCATTGATGTTGGATATAAATCATGAGTATAATAACAATAACGACACCGATGGAATTACTTCAACAAATAATAGAGAATACCACTTCGATACGAACAAACATGATATCAATAACATCAACGAAACCCGAGTTTAGTGTGAATTTCCCCTCTCCGATTCCAGTGCGTGAAATAGCGCTAGCAAAACTACGAGTGTACCACAGTTGGCCTAATATCAGATCGGTAGCATTTGGTGGTCAACAACCGAATAATTCACTGGTGTTCTCGTACAAGAATAAACCGGATGGTACTTCAGAGTGGGAAACTGTTTCGTTACCAACAGGGTCGTACCAAATCGAACAAATCAATAATGAAATTCAGCGTAAAATAAAATCAATCACTGGAGTAGAATCAAAAATCGCTATTAATCTTCATCAACCGACGCTCTCGTCGTCGATCGAAATAAACACAGAAGGATACGTCGTAGATATCTATAACAGCTCGATAAGAACCGTACTAGGATGGCCTGAATTACCACCCGGTGGAAAAACCGTTGATGTACCAGAACTACAAAAATCTGATTATGTCACAGACAGGATAAAACCCGGTAATCCAACAAGGAGTTATAAAAAGTACAACGAATTGATAGTTTTCACTGTAGTGAAAAAATTAAACAACCCAATATATCTCACAACTCAAGAAGAGAAAATCAATGAAAATTTCACAGCAATGAATAATGATTTTTCACTGTTGTTAATATCTCTTAAATCCGGCTCTCTCACCCGAGATGAATTTATCAGCGTCGTAGAAACATGCAATAAAATTATCGACGATATGGGAACATTTCATTTTCTAATTATTCAGGATATATTAGGTGACGATAATCCTAAAACGAGAATAAAATTTGCATTAGACTATAATATCCACGTTGGAGATATTCATGATTTTAAACTACCAGGATATAACGTACCAGAACTAAAAAAACTTCTCAATGATGCCATCGATGTTGGTTTCAAAATAATTCATGACCCATGGAAAAAAACAACATCACCGGAAATAAAAATCCTCAAACATAATAATGATCCAGATGGCGGTGGTAGGCATATCGCTCCGTTCAACGTGAATATTTCATCGGTGATTGCGCTCAATTTAGTGTGTGATGTTATCGAAGGAAGCTATCAAATTAATCTCGAACGATCAAATCAAGCTCAGCAAGGATATATTCTTTATTCATTTGCACCAACAGCTCCTCCAGGATTCCTAATTATTGAAAACCCAATTAATCCTGTCTACATGCGATGCCATAATAATTCATTAACCAGAATTAATTTCAAACTCACCGACCAGTCAAATAATCTGATTGATTTACAAGAAGAGGTGTTAGCGATTAGTCTGTTTGTGAAATCCTAAATTGCTTTGCAATTTCAAATGATTTTCATCCTAAAGACTCGATCAAATTATTTATTATTTTTTGTTAACCAGAACTGAAAGTTCCAGCAGCAGAGAGGGTGGATGACAACAAGTTGCGACCAAAATTAATTAAAAAATCGTTTTCATTTTTTTAGTTAAAATGATTTCGTAGGGAGATTTCAATCATTTTTTTGTCTGAAAACGTTGTAGGGTTCGCCTTTTTTTGGTTAAAATAAGATTATAAGACGGCTCGTTTTAGGATTTCAATCAAATTTTGTCTGAAAACGTTGTAGGATTCACCCTCTCTGCTGCTCAACTATTTCATTAGGATCAACACTTGTTAAATTTAACGTCTCAGCGATTTCATCTTCAATTATTTTTTTTATATCCTTGACAGAATCAGGTGGTGCAGTGCCATCGGGTTTGGGTTTCAAAGATCTCCTTCAAATATCAATCATGTTATTGTAAAACTCTTTCTCTCTCTAAAAAGCGATTGCTAGTGTATTCATTCACGACAACATGTGGTGGTTTTCCGCTTGGGTTACTCAAGGAGTTAGAAATAGCGTCAAGGACATTTAATACTTCGCTGCCACATATTGGTGGGTCATTCATTTGTTGTGTTGGTAGCGTAGAATACCAAGTCTTCATTGGAAGGGTTTTTATATACCGCATAAACTCTTTTGGTGGGGCTAATCCATATGAATCGAAATAAACAATCCCACGTGGATCAATAGCGTATGCAACCCAGTGAGTACCAGGTCCGGTGCTGTTATCGAGATTAATAATACCTGTTTCAGTTTTGTTTGGTTGATGTGGTAATTGATCTTTCATAAAAACACCTCTGAAATTTTTAATCACTAGTTTTTTAGCCGCATCCATTAAATCAAAATTGGACATGGGAACCATAGGTTCCTCAATTAATAAATCGTTCCTGGTAGTCTTAGACCCTTTCCGCTGTACCACGAATACGGGGTTCCTGGTAGTCTTAGACCCAATCCGTGAACGGATCGTCCCTTTTTTTTATATCCTTTCCCAGTTGCTTTCTTTAGTGCCATTCCTGCTGCAGTACCAACGGCTCCTAACGCTGCCGCTTTAGCCACCGCTGGGGCTGCTGCTGCAATCAATGCTGGAATCGCAGCTAACAACGGAAATATACCGCCTGTTTTAATCATATTTTTGATAGCAGCTGCAGAGAGAGTAATCTGAACACCTTTTTTGGCTGCAAGTGCATCATTGAAATGTTTTATTTGACGAGTTGTCAGCGATAGTTTATTTGCACCACCAGTCATTTGGTTGGGTTTCAACGTGATTGTGGTTCCACATTTTTTAGCTGATTCCGATTGCAATTTTTTTAATTGACCGGGAGTTAACGCAACACTAATAACACTATATGACATTATACATAATTGATTGATTCTAAATCGTTTACAATTTCAATTACATGTTTTCCACTGGTGCATCTACCACTCTCATTCTTCCACCAACACCTTCAAGTAGCATTGATTTATCACTGAGAATGACAGCAACCGCTATATAATTAGCAATAGCACCACGAGTCACATTAGCTCTAAAGTGTATATCAACGACGGACTGTCTTGTTAAATCGAGATGTTCCAGTGAGAAGTAATAGATCGGATACAGATTTTTAAAATCATATTGTGATATTTGCAAACCAGTATCGACATTTTGATCACGTGCCATAAATGACAACAGACGATGATACACGCGTGCAATATGATTTTCTGTGTAATTAAGTTGTATATCCTCGGATGGTTCCTGTTGGCCGTTTATTCTCAGTGAGACGTCTTTCACACCTAATTGATCAAATATCATATGGCTGAAGAGTTGATTGCCAACTCGTGCGTTATCTTGTAACACAATAAATATATGACGTGGCGCAGCAACACCTTGTTTTGATGCTAGGTTCCAAGTGAATAACCCGTTGATATTTGATTGTTTAACATCTGTACTCACGGTTAGCCAACTTAGTAATGATTTTCCTCCTTGGTCCATAAATGATAGTAATCGTTCTTCTGCGGTAATTGCTGGAGTCAACACTGGCATCCACAATGATATTTTTGTTAAATTGACTTTACCAGCATCAGCATTTGGATTTGCAGCATCCGCTGGAATCCTCCAGATTGCGTCACTATCATCACTCTTTCGTACAAGCGATACTGTATGCTTCGCCCCGTAGATAACTTTTCTGACGTTTCTACAGAATCCAAATATGTGATGCAGTGGAATCGCGCATGAAAATGATTTACGCGCTCCTTGCAACATTGAGTTTCGTGTTGCAGCTCCTAGATTGAAATTAACGTCGTTGTTTATAATCATATTCTCGACATCAGCATCACTATTATTACGTTTTTTTGGTCGTCTTACAACAAATGGATTTCCTCCAGCGGTATTCTTACCATCTTTTGCAAACATCATAGAGGGTCCTGCTGATCTTGTATAATCATCGGAATATCTCGCTAACCCGATTATTGTTGTAGCCATATCAACATCGCGATCTATGGACTCAATTTCTTTTCCATCAATGAGATATCTAGCACTCTCAAATAACGCCATAATACCATTATTGACAAAACCGACTTGAGTACCATCTGGATACGGTGCTGGTACAGCAGGAGTATCATCAGCTGTTACAAGTTCTCCTTCTACTTCAATAAACGCTTCACAGGGCAAAAAGTATTTACTGGTATCATGGACTTGAAGTTCAATTCTTGCTCGACTATTTGAGTCTATGGCATGATAGGCGTAATATTGATAATCGCGCACAGAATCATCCTTGCCAACTGGGGCGTCTATATCAAACGCCGGATCATGTGATTTTTTGAACATTTTATTCTATTTATCAGAGTCTAAATCGTGAAATCATAAACGATTTTCATCGACGTAGTTTTTTAAAGCCGCTTCCTGCTATCATATTTGCAATATTGCTTTGGTCGGGGGTTAAAGCCATCGACGCTAATTTTTCGTCTACTGCGTTATTTATAATTCTACTAACACTTGCAGGCATCTCTGCTGTAGATGGTAACGGTTTCTTTTTTCGTCTCACTAATGATGTTAATTTATTCTTCGCAGTTGAAAATGCTTTTCCAGCAAGATCTCCAACAGCACCAATAACCTTATCACGAATAACTTCAATTGCTTTCATTCCTAGTTGTTTAGCTAACGGCATCACTTTTGGAGCCATTCTCGCAAATAACCCTGCAATGGTATTGCCTAAACCATCTCCGTAGTATGCTCTATAAACTGGAAACCGTGAATTAACTACGTAGACGGGGGTTGGTTTATCATGATTGTAGTGTATGATCATTATTTGAAATCAGAAACCATTTTTCAATTGGAAACGCTAGCGTTTTTATTCAGTCTCGGTGATTAATCACTGTGATACCCACTTTCCACTAACTCGCCAATGAAATCTCGATATGTGCTGATATCCATGATACCACCCTGAAATAATCGTCTACAGATATCAGATGCTTCATTAATTATTTCCGGTGAGTTATTTCCAGCTCGGAAACCTCCTACAAGAACTTCTAATCGTGATATATCATTGATAACACTACCAGGACATGTCGTGGTAGAGTCAAAGACATCCTTTGGATTTCCAATCGAATATCCTTTTCCGCTTGTTTCCTCAGTTGTACCAGTTGCGCCCTCACTATCATCAAGTAATTGTCTTTGTCGGCCTCGACTTTGTTGTTTTTGTATACCATAGCTATCAACTCCTACTTTAAAAGATCTATACTCAACTGTATCCTTTTTCAAATTACCAGTAATCCCCTTATTCGTTTTATATAACCAATCTACCCAGTCGTCTCGTTTAATTCTACTGTTTTTATACTCGTCTTTTAAAAACTCTTCCCTTGAATAATATTTTTGGGCAGCGAAAACGCCAAAGTCCGCATAATCGTTGGGTTTTATTAATTGATGTTGTTTGATTTCTGTTATAGCTTCTTCGGTGAGTTTGTCTATAAAGGGGATACCTTTTGGGGTGACGACATCAACAGGTTGTGGTTCAGGCGCAGAATCATCAATATCAGCTAATTGTTCATACTCGCGCTGAGTTTTTATATCACTGGATAGCTGTTGTATCCCTGCGCGTGTTTGTCCGGTCTCTGCTGCTATCTTTTCAAGCGTATCAAGCAGCGGCGCCTTCTTTACTCGTTCTCGCTCAGGAATATCTCCGTATATCGCTGCTTCAGTTTACTTTTTCACATCTTTGGTCGCACTTGTTATCGGAGTAAACAGTTGTTCACTTGACACAGAAAAGTCAGTCTGCGCTTGTTGTCGTTGTTGCAGTTTATTCCGTACAGAGTCACGAATTGGTACAAATCTCCTGATTGCATCCAGTCGTTCACGAGCCAATCGGGTTGTTAATGCTTCATTGACCATTATTTAAAATCAGAAACAATTTTTCAATTGTAAAACAATTTTTCAATCCGACCTAACACCATCGGATGGTCATGGAAGTGTTATTTCATCCTATCAATGATGGGGAAAGTATCATAATTGTATAAAAAATAAATAATACTGATAGTTTCCCCACTTTGAATTTTTTAGTGTATTTGATACCGGACCAACCAGCCATCAATTTTTCATTCACTGATTTTGACAATTTTAATCAAAAAATGCTAAAAAAAAATTAAAATCTCTATGAGGGACGGTCACAATCAAATAATGATAAATGGTTGGTCAATCAAAATTGTTCATTTTCTTGAATTAACGCCCGTAGGTTTCTAACTTTAGAATTAACCTCCTTTTTCAATTCGTATTCGTACCCCAATTCTTTTCGTATTCGTTCTACGATGGTATACAACGGAGCGAACACACTTACGTCACTGGAAAATGCGAGAGAGTCCTTAATAGAATTCTGAATTCTTTTGATGAGCGCATAATTCTTTGATAGCATGTATTTATTGTTGTTAACTCCGTATTCTATATCCTGAAAATCAGACATGCTTTGATCAGGATTTAACCCATCTGATAGTTCAATATCCCAACTTTTCAATTTTGAAATCTCGGATAAAATGCTATTCATGTTTTCAGAATTCATTATTCTATAACAATTATATATTTCTAAATGAAAAATATGACGCATCAGACATAACTAAATTGAATTTTTTGTCCCGTCCTTTTTGAAATAGCCGATCGACAAACCCCCTCTGCAACGAATCGTACTGAGGCTCTACAAATATTGAAATACTTGCCGGCTTCATATATTGATTTAAATATTTTTTCTTCGTTAGTTGTTGTATTCAAAGATTTTACTGGTTTCACTTTTTTTGAACAAATGCCAGTCCTTCCTCGTTTGGAATTCTCACTCTGTGTGATTGCTTGCAGATTTGATAAAGAATTGTTCCTTGGATTAGAATCCTTGTGATCGATAACAAAACCATTTTTGATCAATCCATTGAAACATTCAAATACGAAACGATGATTGTAATATTTCTTCTTTCCAACAGTAAAGAACAAATACCCCATACCATTATCCCACCCAACTGGGTTCTTCAGTCTACAGTGTCTTACAACACCATCACTGGATGCTTCATAATTTGTAGTCACTGGGTGTGGTCTGAATTCCTGGTTCATTATTATACTATACTATTTGTCTAATTCATTGACTGATCCATTGCAGTGATTCATTATACATAAACCTTTCATTTAGACACTTACTTTTAGTATAGCATGAAGGAGTTCAAGAGATTGCCTTCGAAAAATGCTGAATTCAATGCTGATAAGGAGTTTAAGAGATTATTAAAAATCAATCCTAAATTTAATCTCGATAGACCCAAAAAACGTCCAAGAGACGAAAACATGAAGGAGTTTAAGAGATTATTAAAAATTAGTCCTAGATTTAATCTCGATAAACCCAAAAAACGTAACAAACGTCCAAGAGACGGAAACATGAAGGAGTTTAAGAGATTATTAAAAATCAATCCTAAATTTAATCTCGATAAACCAAAAAGACGTAACAAACGTCCAAGAGACGGAAACATGAAAGAGTTTAAGAGATTATTGAAAATCAATCCTAAATTTAATCTCGATAAACCAAAAAGACGTAACAAACGTCCAAGAGACGGAAACATGAAAGAGTTTAAGAGATTATTGAAAATCAATCCTAGATTTAATCTCGATAAACAAAAAAAAAACGTCCAAGAGAGATTACCCCTGGGAAGATGCTCAATTCAATCTCGATATAGCTTCTAATACACCAAAGAATACAATTCTTGATAAAGCCATGATTAGTAAAATCAGAGACTGTTTTAATGAATTCAAGCGTGATGGAGCATCTTATTGTTGGTCAACATTTCGAATTGATGGTGTTGTTGATGCTACCATGACTGATGAAAAAGCAGCAGTGATAATTTCACGTGTTGGGGAAAAACGGCATTTTTTCCGAATCAAATTCATTATCGAAGTCGATGGCAAATGGATTATTAAGGATAAATTTGAACCAATCCTCAAGAATAAAAAAGCTGTCATTGTGAGTAGAGATTCCAAACCAGGGATTCTAACCGGCATTGATAAACCATACTACGAAAGATCTTATCCCGTAACAGAAATGGTTTATGGGATATATCCGTTAAATGATAAACCCGATATCGCAAAACTAGCTCCTATGAAATATTCGTCAGGGCTTAATTGTGTAGCAGAACGAATAATAGAACACTTCACAAATGCATCCCGAGGAAATAAACTAACTAATCTGCGACGTAGGAAAATAACCGAGTGGGAACTGACAGTGAAACAGCATGGTGCAAAGATTTCTGATATAGCTAAATTAGAAACATCATTACGATTCCCAATAACCGTTATGACGATAACCGGAGAGGTTTTATACGAACCGAAATATAACAAAAATGGAGCACCAATACAGTTTATTGATCATAACAAACACGCGTGGACACCTGCGGTAACAATATTTCCACGAGAACGAACCGTGAAATATATACCTAAGGAGTTCGTCGGGGATGTTTTCTATGAAGAGAGATTATTCGATGCTATTCATGCGTTGTGTAAAGATGATCCTGTGTCAGTGTGGTTACTTAGAAGTGATGAAGAATTCGATCAATTTGTTAAACCAAATGGTGAATTATATCGCGTTGAAGAATTAGATAACAGAATGAGAAAAATCGCTAGTGATTTTTCACCGGAGAATTCCCATGAAAAACTACTCACGGATAGTTTTACTATTCCATCAGTGGTAGCTCACTTCGCAAGAGAAAAAAACTCATGGCGTCCAACACGAAGTGATTTTCTCGAGGATGTTAAATTGAGTTGCGTCGAATTTGGTCATGGAGGACTGTGGAATACGAAATACTCACATGATGGTATGATTTCAATTGATATATCCGCGTGTTATCCCGGAAGTTTTCTCGGGTATGGGGAATGCGCTGAGTACTTCAAACGATTTGGACACCCCACGCATGAAATGACTCGTGTTGCGATTAATGGACCATTGCCTGATTTTGACTTAACCGGATTCGCTCGTGTGATATCCTTCGAATTTGCTACAGGGTTACATCCGTGTAGTTATGTTTGGCTCGGTAGACACCTATCTGAAAAACACTGGATGCCAATAGTGCTATTGAGATATATGATTGATTGTGGTATGCTAATATCGTTGATTGTTTCCGATGCTATTATATGCTATCGAGCTCAGAAAGAAGTTTGGCTACCACAACCCAATCTAGATAGAATAATCAACGAACTACGAAAACAGTTTCCAGATTTCAGTGAAGAAGAAATCATAAATTGGTCTAAGAAGTTATTTGAAATTAAAAAAGAACAAGCAAAAGATCTCGGAAGAAGAATAATCGGTAAATTTACCCAGGGTGGACGATACGATAACGCAAAATACTCTTCGCGGTTGATCATAGATGTCGCTGAATACGATTTTATTGTAGCGGATTTAATGAAACAGGGAAAACTTGTATCCCGTAAGGATGCTTTTCTATCCAATGGTGAGAAATTAGGTACGGTTGTTACCTACTGTGATGGATATAATTCCCAGTACACACATTTGAGAAGTTCAATGTTAGCCTATGCTTCTATTAATCTATTTTCGATGATAAATAGATTTCCTAATACCGCGGTTAGAGTAGCCACTGATTCGATGTATATACACAATAAGTACAAATCAGCTGTAGCGGCATTCCCAGATCCCGAAGAAAATTGGGGGCGTTGGCGATTTAAAAAAGAGATGCTACATGAGTATTGTGAATCCGCAGACGTTGCCATGGATGATAAATATATTTGTTGTAACCGTATTGAAATTCAATCAGAACTTTCTAATGCACCACCGGTATCTGATCCAGTATGTAGATACAAGACAGTTTATTTAAACGGTTGTGGTGGGTCAGGAAAGACAACTCGTGCAATTGAATTATTTCGTCGTGGAAACGCTAGCGTTTCTAACATGATTGTGCTAACACCGACTCACAGACTCGCCAGAGAGATGATACAGCGAGGGGTAAATGCCTGTACTTACCATAGTTTCTTTCGATGGAAGGGTGACAAATGGACTCCTGAGCGTATGGGTGATAAATTCATTCCTGAAATCATAATTTGGGATGAAATATGCACAGTGTCATTAGATGTATTAAAAACATTTCTTGAGTGGTTGTTAAACAAAAACACAAAAGTCGTCATGTGCGGGGATCACGGCCAACCACCACCATTTGTCGGTGCATCTCCACATGAATGGCTAAAGGGTTTTGTAGACTACTATGAAGAAATCACCACTGATTATAGATCACTTGATGAACGATTACGCGAGTTCAAAGCGCTAATTAGATTACAACCGGATAGAATCCAATGCGAAATAGCGCGTGAAGTGATTTCAGAAACTCCAATGAATGATTTCTGGGAAACATGGAGACCAAACGATTTGATCATTGCAAGTAGAAAAATAGTCAGGGACACACTTCAAATGAAGTTATTTGAATTGCATAAAGAAAAATTTGCAACGCTTCCAGTACCCCTTTGTTATAGGCCATCGGATACACGAAAACAGAATATTGAAGTTGATATTCCAGGACAGAATGAAAAACAAATTCTGGTATTAAATGATATTGTGCTGGTTGATATCAATGTCGTTGAAGATGCATTGCGTGCTAATAAATCCCCGTGGACGCTTGGATACGCAGCAACAATACACTCTTCATAGGGATTGACTATATCGAATACAATTGTTTGGATGGTGGATAATCACATCGAATGGTCGAATTTAGTCTATCTCGCAGTATCCAGAGTACGAAACATAAATCAACTTCGAAGAGTTGTTTTCGATGATAATGACACAACAATAAGTGATATTGATGTTAGCATCATTGAAAAAAAACTCTCCGGTTACAAACAACAGGACAAAAAAAAAACAACGAGAATTTGATATTGATGCTGAACTAATAATCACTTTGAAGAAACAACAGAATAATCACTGCGCGAGTTGCAATTGTATAATGCGTTAGCAGTATTCGGATAAGGATCCTCGCCAATTCACCGTAGACAGAAAAAATAACAATCTTGGTCATGTCAGAAATAATGTGATGTTGACTTGTCTTGAGTGCAATAGACGCAACGGTGCTAGTTAAGACCATGCGGTGGCAATTGAGTATCCTCGGGAATCACTTGTAGTTGTTGTCGAGTAAAACCCCGCTGAGGGGCAGTTGAATCCAGTTTATAGACTGGAGGTCTACCAGTTGATCGTGTTATACTAGATATCTTATGCGTAGTGACGCTCCAAATAGGATCAGTAGCCCTTTTTCTACCCCTTCAAGCTCTCCTGGTTCGTATAAGTACCTCACAATGACACTACTACCAAGAATTGGTTCTTTGAAATCTTTTTGTGGTTGTACGGGTATTGACTTCTTTTTAATCGCGTTGATAGGTTTCATGTTGATTGTTCTAGTAATCTCGTTATTCAGTGCAGTAATCACAGATGGTAATCTTTTAACCCATTCACTGGATCGCTTTTCTTGAATGAATTCTTTTGCGTATTGATATCCAAATAACCGCTCAGCAATCGTCCGATTAAATCGTTCTACAATGGCCTGATCGCGATGTAGCGCAGTATGCCCTCGTCGTATGGTGACATTATGATGTTTCATTGTAGATAACACTGCACCCTGAAATTCCTTGCCAGGATCAACCTGCAATAGATTTGGCCAGTGCAGAGGACCTCGTCGATAAATCCTTTCAAATGCAGAAGCTACTTCAGTGGCTGATTTTGTTTTCAGCGGTTCTGCTTCTTTGTATCGACTCGCAACATCAACTACGGTTAACGCATATTTGTAACCACGATCATGTGGCAGAAATAATATATCAGCCTGATGAACTTCATTAGGAGCGGTCACATCAAAATGCGAGAATTGAATTTGTTTAGGCGGTGGTAGATAAATTTGCCATAGTGCCTGTTTGGATAACCAATTAGCCGCAGTGGTTTTTTTCACTTTTGCAGCTCTAGCGAGTTTATTGATTGCAGCGTTACCCCTCCAGTATCCCCTCGGAGAATAATAAATTGATTCCATATTATTAATTACCAGCACCTAACATCAATTTACTTTTCATAGCCGATTTTATCAAAAATGAAGACAATTTTTCTTTGAAGGATTTATCAGGAATAGCATTTAACGCATGAATTAATTTCACATCCGCGAGATGCCTGTTTTGCAGATTGCTGCTTTTATAAGCAACATCATGAAGGTGACAGGCCTTATCAATGGCGTTTATTGGTTCTTCACCGGGGTTGGGTTGATTTTGATTATTGAGTCTGATATCAAGTCTGGTTCCTGGTCCACAGTAGCTATATCCTGGGAGGTGCTTTTCTCCGGGGTATTTTGCCCATGGGGTTCCAGGGAGTTTTGCTAATTTGGCTGCGATATCACCTCCTCGTTTTTTTTTAAATCAGATCTCATAGACACAAATCTAAATTTCTTTGTACCACATTGCACGCATTTACCAGAAAGCGCTGATCGGTTATTTTTAGTTGTAATCGTCGTCAAGTCATCTGTGCCAGTACGCGTTTTACACTTCACACAATATAGATCCATAATTTATGTATAGAAATATGGATATAATTGATTTTTCAGCGACTAAAACAAGAGAACCAATTAAGCATCATGCAGCGCTACTAAACTCTATCCGAATGATTATAATCGGGCCATCTGGATCCGGTAAAACGCAATTGTTGCTCAATTTAATAATGAGATGGATTAAGTGGGATAAGTTGTATTTAATTGCCCCTAGCGTAGATGATCAACGATGTTATGAAGTGCTAAAAGATTTTAACGAGAATGCATCAGAAATTAAGGGTGAGAACGCCATTGATTTTATAACCGATATCGATGAAGCACCGAGCATTGATGATATTGATGGAGATATTAACAATTTAGTCGTATACGACGATATAATGTTGGATAAACAAAAAAATCCTGCTAGAATATTTTCCCGTGGGCGTCACAAAAACACTGACGTGATATATGTCACTCAACGCTACACTCAGGTTCCAAAAGTCATCAGAGATAACTGCAATTTATTGTCTGTATTCAACGGAGTTGATACTCATACTCTTAGAAATATTTGGCAGACATGGTGTTCTGATATGGACTTCAATCAATTTCGAGATTTCTTTAGTCATGCTCAGTCGACTCCGCGCGGATTCGCAACAATAAATCTACATGATCCTCGGACACGATATCGTATCGGACTCGATCAAATATTCGGTTAAAATTATTTATTATTTTTGTTAACCCAGAACTGAAAACTTTAGCAGCAGAGAGGGTGGATGACAACAAGTTGCGACCAAAATTAATTAAAAAATCGTTTTCATTTTTTTAGTTAAAATGATTTCATAGGGAGATTTCAATCAATTTTTTGTCTGAAAACGTTGTAGGGTTCGCCTTTTTTTGGTTAAAATAAGATCGTAGGAAGGCTCGTTTTAATGATTCAATCAAAATTTTGTCTGAAAACGTTGTAGGATTCACCCTCTCTGCTGCTTTATGTGTTAGTTACAGGAATAATAATTTTAAGTACCAGTTTAGAAGGATAATAAAATATTACATTAGTTTAAAAATGTTTTCTGAAAAATTATATGACTGTTTATTTATCACATTAAGCAGCAGAAGGGGCGAAACCACCAACGTTTTAGCGCGATTCAAGGGTTCCCCAAAAAGAAAACGTCATAGAAACCCACAATCGTCAAAATAACGGTTCAAAAAAAATATTACAAAAAAACGGCCGCATCCTCACAATTTTTTTTGCCATGTTGTCATTGTTTGCCCGGCAGACCGATTTGAGGGTACTCGCGATAACAACAATTAAGAAAAATCATTTTATATATCATGTCAAATATCGGAGAAGCTCAAAAAACGAGATTAACAAGAGAACGGTTAGCTACAATTAAGAAATTTCTTCCAATCAGGGATGCATTTAGAAATAACTTACAAGCTCAACAACAGCAACGTGTTGAATTTACCACTGACACTGAACGGTTATTTAAACCGATCACTACTGCAACTGAACGGGTTGGCGCAGATATCGCAGCAATTGCCACAGATATTACCAAAAGTGGCAGAGCGGAGCAAACAAATTAAAAAATCTTTAGAAACATTAGATGAAATTAAAAATATTTATACATATGATGACCTAGCTAGATATGCGGTTGAGACCTGGGGAAAAAGGGAAAGATATCTAAACCCTAGTTTTGACAAGCGTATGGACTTTGAAAAATGGTGTAAAAAATATATTTAGCGAGATATGGTGGAACTATTACTAAAAGGAGAGACATTAATTTTGCTGCATATGCAACAAAAATACGTGAAATATCATCCGGGTTACCACCATATGAAGAACCTATTCCGGAGGAAATACAACAAAAAGCTGAAGCTGATTTGTCTACACCGTTATCTGTAAAAATAGGTACCGGATACCACGGTGGTGAAATACCATGTTCAAAAAGTATCTTCGATGATATATCATGGTTGGAAATTCTCATCGGGGGAAAGCGAGCTGGAAATAATTCTCCGGAATTAATCAACGAGGCAACTGAAATTTGTCAGCGATTATTTCGTGGACATTTTATGGATATGCCAACGTATCGTAATTTTGTTAATGAACTTGTTGATGATTATTATAGCGATTAATCGCCCATTTGAAACATTATCATTTTAATATCATGATAATTACACGCAGCATGAATCGAGCTAGACCTATTCATGTTGTAAATTCACGATTACCGGTATAACAATTGACATACGGTGATGGTCTCGGTGATGTTGTTACTGGATTATTTACAAGAATCGCTCCAAAAATACTTCCAATTGGAAAAGAATTAGCTTCGAAGGCTATTGGGATTGTTATTAAGTCTGCTGCAACTCATGCTGTAATGCATGTATATAACGTTGCAAAATCCAAGATTGCGTCGCTGATGCGAAAAAAAATCCTGATAAATCGGTTATATTGCCGTCAACAGCGATATGCCAGCGCGGGTTGCTAACGAAATCAACAAGATGGCAACAAAAAAACTAGAAACATTTACTGGTTCTGGTCTAAAATTATCGATTTAGATCATAAACATCAATATGATGTTTCAACATGAGGTCGATGATGCTTTTGACGTAGATGTCCCTGTGAGGAAAAATGATTCTGTTCGAGATTATCAATATTTTTCATATACCGCTCAGGATCCGAATATACGATCGCGTATTGAACTTAGATTTGATGATACATCTAAGTATTTTCTTCCATGCGAGGCATTTATTGAAGTTGAGGGGAAATTAACACAGCGTGATGGTACTGCTTATACTAATTTGGGTAATACTGCGATTGGATTCGTCAACAACGGTATAATGGCGTTATTTAGCTCCGCGCAGAATATAATTGGTACCACTAAAACTGAGTCGATTGACAACAATGTTGATGTTGCTAGTACTATTGTTGGGCTAGCTAGATATTCTGATGATTTTATTAAGTCTGCGGATCATTCAATGATGTTTGCAAAGGATCAAACTAATTTTGCTGATTTTCATCTATTTACGTTGCGACGTCCAAAAAAGGTTACAGCCGCTGCTGATGACGCTGATGTTGAAGCTGTTGTTTTTGGTGGTAATCAAAATCATAACTCTGGATTTTTAACGCGAAAAGAGATGTTGAACGCAGATGGTAAATTTTCGTGTGCAATTCCGTTGTCACATATATTTGGATTTTGTCGAGACATCAGAAAAGTTATATTTGATTCTAGTCACACAGTTGTGTTGCAGCGAACTGGCAACGACGATCTTGTGCTGTGTCGTGGTGCTAGTGTTGAGAACGGGGCTGTACAATTAACGAAACTATCACTATGGATGCCAATTATGACCCCATCGTTAAATGTTGAAGCGAAGTTGTTGTCGTTTATGGATCAAGGAGGGTGGTCACTATTAGCATGGCATGAGGTTTCAACAGCTACTACATCATTTACACTTAACGGTACATTTACTTGGCAACTCGCACTAACAAAAAAGTTTCAGCGCCACGACATGTATTTGTTGCGTTGCAAAATCTTAATCGGACCCAAGGTGACGATCTTCAAACACGTTCTCATATGATATTTGATCAATGTGGCGTCTCTGAAGTATCATTGCGGATAAGTAATCAGCAAGAACCAGTTGAAAATCTTATCCTTGACTACGCTGAAAATCAAATTGGTCGAGTTTATCATCGGCTGTGGTCATTTATGGGGAGAGATCAAAACGTAGATACAGGTTTGCAAATATCTCAGTTGGATTTTCAAACGTTGAATCCAATTTATTACTTTTCGTTGCAACATCTTGATCTATCAAAACACTCCGTCGTTGATGTTAAATTTCAGGCTCGTGTAGTTGCTCCTGCTGAAGGATTTAGGGCTATCGCGGTTATGCTCAGTGATAAATCTATGATCCTTGAAGGTGGCGGTGGAAAACTGCGGGTCATTGACGCACCAGTGGAAAATCTATGATTTTCAAAACATGTAGACAATTAGATGATCGCATTTTACAATAATGTCATATAATTACGTTAATGTCTCATTGACACCTGGTCAGATTAAATGCCTTCAGGAGAACATAAATTGTCGTTGACAAAAACTAGCTCATTTCAATAAAACTAACTCTGCATCAAAAGGGGTTCAGTTAAAATTTTCAAAAGCTGCAATCTCCGATATGAGTAAAACCGGTGGGATATTTCCATTTTTGATTCCAGCAATTGCGGCGCTTGCAACTGGGGTGTTATCGGGTGCTGCAGGTTGGGGAACAAAAAAGGTTCTCGATAAAGTAACAGGTGGGACCGTTGGCAGAAAAAAAAAGGGAACGGGATTAAGACTCCCCGGAAGCAGACGTACCCGATACACAATGTAAAGGAACCTGTGATTCCCATGTCTAAATTTGATCTCGACGACGCTGTACAGACACTTCCAATAAAACATTTCAGAGGTATATTCATGAAAGCTCAATTACTAGCACAACCAAAAATCGTAGAAACCGGTATAATTAATCTAGATGATCATACTGGACCTGGTACTCATTGGACGTGTTATGCGATTTCACCGTCGGCGGTTTTTTTTTTTGATTCGTATGGGTTACCTCCACCGCGTAAATTTATTAAATATTTGTCTAAGTTGTTTACAACTCAAACTAAAAATAAATTACCGATTTGGTATTCAACGTTACCTACACAGAAATTAAATGATCCTCCAATATGTGGAAGAGAGGTTTTAAACGCGTTAACAGCGTTATCAGCAAGTTCGTTACCACCTCATAAAGCCGTTCATGAATACACGATGAAAACTTACATAGACGCAATATAATATATATCATGGCAGATATTTATGAAAGATCGATATCACACTGGCGGCCCGAAGTTACATTCGCGATGGTAAAAAAGTTATTCGTAATGCAATTTCAAAAATCACCGGCACCGATGTGAAAAAAGCTGTTCAAGATAGTATCGCAACGACGCTAAATCTCGTTGATGTAGATCCAAATGAAATAGTTGTATTTGGGGATCGTACAGGTAAATTGCAAACAAGTAATATGTCGTTGGATGACATTTTAACACGACAACGTGACGCCGCTGATAATGCTATTGCGCTGTTTCAAGATGTTAAACTCGAACAGGGCACACTTGTTTCCACGTTCATGGATAAATTCATCGAAAACGACAAAGAATTTGACGATCATGTGAAGAGTTACAATAATTTTTGCAGAAACGTCATCAACAAGTTCTTTGGATCCCCAATAGTAACTACACCGACTCTTGCTTAAATTAAAACGTTTATTGACGATCAAAATCTCAACAGAGACCTCAAGAAAGATGTATTTACGATTGTTTTAAGATTCTTCGGTAATGATCAATTAATACCAATTAAACTCGATGACATGATAACAACGTTACGATATATCGACCAAGCGTTTGCACAACTTCGAGATGCCCGCAAAGTAAAGTTTCCGAATAACAGCGATGAAGTTTAAAATGTTGTGTACACGACAGCTAGTGGTATTTTCGATTGGGTTAAAAACACTCAAACTCCGCACAGTTACATATTTCCTGGTGGTTTGGGGTATATTGATGGAATTTATCGGTTTACAATAATATCTGCCAAACATTTTAATATAACATGTACCGATTTAAACAATGTAATTTTAGGAACAGGTGTTAACACATTAATGTTTAAATCTCATCATCTTGGTGTAAGATTGAGAATAAGTACGGTTAGTGATAACACAGTTCGATCAGCAGTGCTGTGGGTGATGGAATTTGTAGCAAATGTACCCGCAAGAGATGATTAATTTAACGATGAACACTTAAAATAACATGACAACTTCATCACAACAGTATTGCTATGATACAGTCAAAGAATTTTCAATGAAACTCAAAACACTCGCTGAAGAGTATGCAATGAAAATAAAAAAATACCGCAGAAGAATAACCGCAATTGACGTTACAGTGTATTCGGTATCTGGTGTATTAGCAGGTACCGGTATAATACTGTCTTCAGTGATAATGATTGTCCCGATTGCTGTTCCAATTGCGTTATCCGCGGTGACAACATTTGCTGGGGTTATAACCGCAATCACTAAAAAAATATCATCGTGTTCACAAACAAATCTACGGGGATATTCATCAAAATACACAATTGTATCAGATGCATCTTCGCTGTTGTCATCGATGATTTCAACGTCACTTGATGACGCAATTATTACCGCTGAAGAGTTTTCCGCGATGGAACGTATTTATAATTCCGCAGTATTGAAATTGAAAATTGACAATAACAATAATGTCACAAGAAACACCCCCGATACTTCAACAAATTGCAACAAATACAAAACCTGTGAAAACAACGTTAATTTCGTTAACAACGAAATCACCTGAATTCACAGTAGAGTTTACTAACCCAATACCAGCAAGTATAATCGCGTTGACACAGCTACGGTGTTATTATAGCTGGCCAAATATTCGATCAGAACCATTTCGTGGTAAACCCCCAAATAACAGTTTTGTTTTTTCATATAAAAATTGCCCTGATGACAGCGTTGAGTGGCATACATTGTTGCTACCAACAGGTGCATATGATATTGAAGATATCAGCAAAGAAATTATAGAACGAATTGAGGCTATTACCGGACCAAATAAAATAGAAATTAAGGATGATCCAGATAAATATTCCATCGACATACGTGCACATGAACCATTGTTGTCAACGTCGATAGAGATAAATTCACCTAACTATCCCGTAGATATATATAACAGCTCGATTAGAACTGTGCTAGGTTGGCCTGAGCTTCCCTCTGGTGTTGTTGACATCGCTGATCTACCTGTGGAACCCCAGCGGGGAAATTACCCCGATGATGTATCTTTTAAACTCGCCCACACAACATGGTTAAAAAACCTTCCTGCGATTCATCCTCGATTACCAGAACCAGCGTGGGTTGATTTTTTCACAGACAGTATACCAGATCCGCCCCTTGCAATGACATTTGTATACGATTTTGGTTTTATCCGCGACAGAGATATTTAAAAAAAAATACTCATATGAGGTATTTGATTGTACGGAAACAGATATTATTTCGCGTGAAGAATATCGTCAACATGGTAATTTAGTGTATCGATTTGCGCTAGGTGATCGCAGTACATATGAGTATTCAAAAAAAGATATAACCGAGTATTTTAACGATCAACGCGTACAGTTCCAATTGAGGCTGCAACAACTACGAGAAACTTTTCAACAATCACTTCTTCTCGATATGACAACGCGGAAAAGTTCGATATTACAACAACAATGACAACTAAATCAAATCATCGCTTATATGAATTACGTCAATGATAGATTTCTTTCCTTCGTTTATGAAGATAAATCTCCAAACAGGGAAAAGTTCAAAAAAGTGTACCAACGTTGAAAAAATCATTGCGGGGTCTCATTGATGGACTTTTTCCACAGATTGATGCGTTATGGGTAAAAATCAATCCACCAACGGAGATCTTACGATCAAATAATTCAACGTTTAAAACCGGCAGACACAGATCACCAAAACCTGCAAATACCACATCGACGATAGCGATACATGTTATCGCGGATATAATATTAGATAGTTATTCCGTTGACACATCAAAGTCTTCACGGGCCGTTCCCGGTTATATTTTATATACATTTTCCCCAAATGTGTCTCCGGGGTCTCTCATCGTGATGAATCCGCCCAATTTGGTATATTTGGCTGTTGCAAATGATTTTATTACACGGATAAATTTTAATATAACCGATCCAGACTGCTCGCTGATTGATATTTGCGGTGAACAATTACAAATATCCCTTGAAGTAAAATCGTAAATGAAAATCATTTACAATGGAAAATCATTTACAATGGAAAATCATTTACAATTTAAATTTGCAATTTCAATTAAAAATAAATGTATCGCCACGCCGCTGTGACCATCCACGACAAAGTAAAATTGTACGATGCTGTTAGAGAATGTTCTAAAAACTCGATCGCAAGTTTTAACTTTATTGTATCTGAACCCGGTAATGATACATTTTTGCTAACAGATAATCAACGTGGTCAGCAATCTGTAAACGGAATCGCCACAATTACCTGTTTTTATGATCGAATAACACAATACGCTAGCAACTGTATTAGCAAAGATACATTATTGAGGATTCTCGCTGGAGAAAATCCTTAAAAACGTCTATTTCATTTAGAAAATCGCTGGGGTTTCACTGAAATTACTTTGCCGACGACGAAAATGCGAGTAACATACGACCAAAATGGCATAAAATGCAACAAAAAATAAAAATTCTATAATATAAAAAAAAAAATTTATAATAAAAAAAAATTATTTACGAAAAATTCAGAACCGGGCATTAAATATTATTTATATTATAATTTGTAATGAATTTTTTTTTAAAAATTTTTATCAATGTTTTTCCCATCAACGTTATTTCTAACTGTCATTACTGACTAAAATTTCTGATTTCCGTGATTATCACTGTAATTATTGACCGTAATTTTTATCTAAAATTACTGATTATTATTATTTTTTTTATATTTTCTAGATGCGATCACCAACATATTTAACCGACGAAGATGTGAATCGAATTATCTCGTTGAGAGGCATTTCACGGCCCTGTGAAGTAGCCCACGAATATAAAATCGGCTTATCTCGATTATATAAATTATGGTCAAAAACTCCACAATCGGCAGTAACACGAGGGGATTCTACTGAATATGTTACGGCGAAACGCGCCTACATGGAAACAAACGTGTCCTCGCTGAAGAAAATTCTGCGCTGCGACGTGAAATTGATATGTTAAGCGCGTCGATAGAATCTCAGCGGGAAACAGCCGCGAAAACACGAAAATACCTCGATGATGAAATTAAGTAGATGCGAGTTTATTACGATGATATCACCGAGAAGAAAATTAAACTTTAAAAAAAATTTGATAATAATGAAAACAGTATCAAAGAAAAACAAATCATCGCGGACAGAATGGAGAAACGATTCAAACTTGTTACAGCGAAATATAATAAATTCCGTGCAGACAATAATGCGGTGCGAGATCATGTAGACCGTACACACATGAAATTGATATTTGAGAAATTTTTGTCCGATGATATATTTACATTTGCGAGTTCAGAATTTTCTCAAATTGTTCATTAATGGATTTAAATTGTGCACGATCGTTATAAATTTCTTTGAGAGATTCCTCAATCGATTTAATTATTTTACCTGATGGGATAAATAGCTGTAATTTATCTTTATGTTTAACTAACACAGTTGTACGTGCTTCAATTAAGATCTTTATTATTCTGTATTCGTTTTTGTAAGATGGTTTTTCCTGGTCTCTCATTGATGTTACACCTAGATATTCTTGGTCTAGCCACTCACTTGTAAATTTGTTTCCGGCAGGTACAAATTCAGAACGTTTGTCAAGTTCGATACCCAACTGTGCGATATTTTCGTCGTTCATATACCTATAAGAAATCTTCTGTCCAATTGTTTATAAATGATATGCAATATTAATTTGATATAAAAAATATACCCAACAATGAAACCGTTTTGAATATGCGCTGAGATAAATGTCATCGGCGACACATTTTATAGATTTGCGATTAATACAGTAATATTTTCCTGCAGAACATGTCGAAGGGAAATATCGTTCTTCGGTATCCATTACACCTATTACAGGTCGTCGTTGTTGCGATTTTACTTTTGGTGTACAATTAAGACTATTTTGTTGTTGGGTCACAACACGGAGATTTTCTAATCTGTTGTCAATTTTATTCCGGTTAATATGATCAACAACTAATCCGGTTGAAATTAAACCGTTGTAGCACTCGTAGATAAATCTATGAGAACGATATGATTTTACTTTTCCGTTAACGGGAATACCGATCTGCATATATCCCATCTTGCTAATGTTACTGAGATTTTTCTTTAATCGCCGATGTCGTATAATTCCATCACGAGAAGCTTCGTATTCAACGTAAACAGGGTGAGATACAAATATTATTTGATCCATATATTGATATGCAAAATTAAGTATTTAATTGCTGTTTGCGTTGAATACCAGTTAGATAATCTTGTTCGTCAATCACGATGTTATATTTACGTTTATAATATCTGGCTAGTTCTTTAAATTTGTGATTGCCGCAATCACCACATAACCGCGTCTTTCCCTTAACTCCCTTAGAACAACCGAGACAAATTAACACTCCAGTAGAACCTTTTTTTATTACATAATTGTGCAACACGCAATATTCTCCAGTGCAACGTCGATTGCAAAATCCATCATCGCGAAGATGTCTCCATGAACAATTTTTTAATGTCATATATGATATGCAAATTTTTAATTGAACATTGATTTGCATATTATTTATATGACAAGATTGTCGAAGATTTCCATGGATGTGGAACCCACACGGATTAAAATCAAATATGACCTAGATGGGAAAATATCACCAACTAGGTATAAATCTAGAATTATTAGAAGTATCCGCGAAGCAAAACGTCAACACCGATTAAATGGTGCTGCATATACATGATTGACGTTTTTAACAAACTTCGACGACAATACAATGACGATGGAACGTGCCGCAGATATAATATCGTTGATCGATTTTACCAACAATAACAAGTACACGTTAGATGTCACTTACACGACATTTGAGAAAAAAATGTCTAAAAAAACAATGAAAACAACTAGATGAACATCAACCTGGTGAAGTCCATCGTGTACTTGAAAATTCCGCTCGAACATGGAAAATATTTCATCATCGTAGACGAGTAACATATAACGGTAAATTATTTATTTTAACGAAAAATATAAAACCTGGAACGCTAGTTGGTATCGATAATCAATACTACAATGTGGCATATCCGTTTAACGTAATTACATATGGGATATTTCCCGTGGGGATTCCAAACGACAACGAGGTCGCAGGAATGAAATTATCTACAACATTAAATTGTGTCGCCGAACAAGTAATAAAACATTTTAATACGGCAAAAAGAGGATCAGGTCTTACTGAAACAAGAGCGAATAAAATTGCCGCATGGAGTGAATTTATTAACAAAAAAGGTACCGGTGCAACAAAACACGATGTAGCCGAGTTGGAAAAAAAAACTTAAAATCCCCATTGTTGTGAAAATGTTACCCGGGAAAATATTTTATAGTTCCGGTTGTTACCGTAAAGCAGGTAAACCCATCGAGATCATTGACCACAATTTTCATGCGTCGATGATCAACGAAGGAGATTTTCCTGAAAATAAAACTGTTAAATATTATCACGGGGAGATGTTCGATTGGATTAAATTAAATTACACTGACCCGGTAAATATTTGGTTGTTTTCCAGTGATGGTGACGAACATGACCAATTTGTAACTGCAACTGGGAAATTTATCGAAAAGAATCTTTCCAACGAAACATGAAAGAGTTTGCCAGCAACTACATCAGTGATATATCGATGATTACAAAACTAACACAAACGAGTTTTACAATTTCATCAATTGCGGCTCAATTTGCGAGAGAGAAAAACTTGTGGAAACCGACTAAACAAAAATACATTGAAAATACACGAACAAGTTGTATTGAATATGGCCACGGCGGTTTATGGAACAAGAAGTATGATTTCCCCGATATAATGTCCGTGTATATAATTGCATGATATCCAGGAAGTTTTCTTGGTGGTGGTGAGTGCAATAAATATTTTAAACAATTTGGACTACCAACTCACAGAATGCTACGAAGATCTGTTAATGGACCGCTACCAGATTATAACGTAACAGGGTTCGCTGAAGTAATTTCTTTTAAAATTATTGACGGATTACATCCAATAACGTATTTATGGCTTGGACGACATTTACATGAAAAATGATGGACTCCAACAGTGTTGTTGAGGTGGGCGCTAGATAGTGGTTTATTAACAGATTTAACTGTATCGGAAATAATATTTAGCTGCGATAAACAAACGGATGTTTGGCTACCGACACCAGATGTTTTTCCCCGATACGAAATATAATTTCTTCGGGACACAATAACGGATAATTGTATAAAGCTCGGACAAATTATAATCGGAAAATTTACACAAAGAGATGTCGCTGAAGATGAAACTCGAAGACGTAAAACTGCCAAATTGATTTTAGATCCCGATGAATTAAAATTTGTCATTGATGATGCAGTATCCAAAGGTGTATTTTATAGACAAACTGCTGAACAATTATCATCAGGAGAACAATTTGGAACAATTGTAGAATATTTCAACAATGAAATGCCACAATACGTCCATTTACGGTCATACATGCTTGCATATACGACAATAAATCTTCTCAGTATGGTAAATCAATTTCCTGACATTGCAGTAAGAGTTGCAACCGACTTTTTTACGATAAAAAATATCACAACGGCGTTAAAAAGTATCTCGGTGATGATTCCACATGGGAAACATGGCGTGTTAAACATGAAGAACTGCACCAATATCGAAAACACGCAGATGTAGATGACAAACCAGAATATCACAGCAGTGTAATTGAAAAAATATCATCGTCTCCGAGCATACACGACCCCGTTGCACGATACAAACTTGTCTATTTAAACGGCCCAGTTGGATGCGGAAAAACGACCAGGGTGATTGAATTATTTCGTGGGGCTAACCTAATTGCATTAACACCAACTCATCGCCTCGCTAGAGATTTTAAAGAAAAGGGAGTCCCCACAAGTACATATCACAGTTTCTTTAGATATAGTGGAGATGAATGGACCCCTGAACGAATGGGAACTAAAATTGTCCCCGATGTGATATTGTGGGATGAAATTTGTACTGTGCCAAAAAAAAATAATAAAAATATTTATTGAATGGCTAAATACAAAAAATACCACTGTGATATTATGTGGAGATCATGGACAGCCACCACCGTTTACAGAAATATCTCCACATTGTTGGTTGAAACTTCAAGTTGATTATTACGAAGAAATGACAATTGACCGCAGATCTCTTGATGAAGAATTAATTTCGTTGAAAGCTGCAATTAGATGTACAAGTAATAAAAATCAAGCTGAACAATTACGTAAAGTAATACCTGAAACACCATTAGATGAATTTTACAATATTTGGAAACCATCTGATATAGTTGTATCTAGTAGAAAAGTCACCAGAGATATTATTTTGAAAAAAATTATTTTGTCTTCACGAGAATAAATTCCCTAACGAACCGGTTCCGCTATGTTATCGACCTAGCGACAATCGACGACAAAATATCCTTGTGGATATGCCAGGAAGTCAACAACAACAAGAAGTTGTTTTAAATGACATAGTTGAAGTTGATTTATCTGTAGTTGATGACGGAATAAATGCAATTAATTCTCCGTGGCGGTTAGGATATGCTACAACGATACATTCATCATAAGGATTAACTATTACAGATACGGTTATGTGGATCATCGATGACTTTATCGAATGGGACAATTTAATTTATTTGACTGTATCGAGAGTAAGGCGAATAAATCAACTTAAGCGAGTTGTAGTTGGATAAATACAATCATGTTAACTTTTTCGGTGGTAATTGAATATCATCTGGAATAACTTGAAGCTGTTCTCGAGTAAAACTTCGCTGAGGTGCAGTTGGATCCAATTTATAGTACATTGGTCTGTGTGCAGCTGATACCGCAGAATATATTTTATGGGCAGTAATACTCCATATAGGATCTGTAGATCGTCTAACACCACCTTCAAGTTCGCCAGGTTCATACAAATATCTAACAGTAGCGTTCCACGGAAATGGCGTAATGATACTCAGTGATGTTTTTCCTGGTATATATTTTTTTGTTATCGCGGAGGCCGGTTTGTCATTTATCGGCGCAGTGATCTGATTGTTAAGTGATGAAATCACCTTAGGAAGTCGTTTAACCCATTCACGAGATCTATCTTGTTGAATAAATTTTTTTGCAGTTTGATAATAAAATAATTTATCAGCAAGGGTTTTATTAAATCTTTCAACAATTGCCTGATCTCGATGAATTGCAGTAAGTCCTCGTCGAATTACAACGTTATGTTGAGCCGTTAACGATATTACTTCCCCTTGAAACTCTTTACCGGGATCAACCTGTAACAAATTTGGCAAACGTAAAGGACCTTTTTGATAAATCTTTTTAAATGCCGCAGCGACCTCAGATGATGATGATTTTGTTGATAACGGCAACGCCTCCTTGTATCTGCTGGCAATGTCAACAACCGTAAATGCATATTTGTAAACTCGTTTTTGTTTATCATGTGGCAAATATAAAATATCAGCCTGATGAACCTCATTTACAACATGAACATCAAACGATCCATATTTGATTGATGTTGGACCAGGTAGATAAATTTGTTATATTGCTTGTCGGGATAACCAGTCTACGGCAACATCACGCGGTACTTTAGCGGCATTAGCTAATTTGTTAATAGCGGATTTACCTACGTAATATCCTGTTGGAGAATAATAAATTCGCTCCATGTTATATACTTGCGCCAAACAATAATTTACCTTTCATGGCAGATGTTATCAACCATGATGCCAATTTTTCCTTAAAAGATTTTTTCCCCGGAATATCATTTATCGCATGAATTAATTTCACATCAGCGAGATGCCTCTGTTGCAAATTATCACTACGATACGCTATATCATGTATTCGACACGCCTCATTGATAGCATTTATCGGCGATTCACCTGATCGGGGTTGATTTTGATCATCAAGTCGAATATCTAATCGTGTCCCTGGTCCACAGTAGCTATATCCAGGAAGGTGATTTTCTCCTGGATACTTTCCCCATGGGGTTCCTGGGATTTTTGCCAAAATTTACAGCGAAGTCACCTCCGTAGCTTTTTTTTAAAACCCGTTTCGCTGACTTTACATCTAAATTTTTTTGTACCACATTGTACACACTTACCAGTGAGTGGAGATTTGTTATTTTTTGTAGTGATTGTTGTTTGATCAGTTGTCCCAGTACGTGTACGACATTTTACACAATATAGATCCATAATAATATTACGTTATATCTAATGGAAGTAATTGACTTTTCCGCGTTAAAAAATAAACAGCCAATAAAACAACACCCAATGTTACCAAATTCAATAAGAGGTGTTATTGTAGGTCCATCAGGGTGTGGTAAAACACAATTGTTGCTAACGTTGTTGATGAAATATACCAATTGGGATAAATTGTATTTAGTGGCGCCTAACGTAGATGATCAACATTGCTATCAGGTGTGAAAAGATTTTAATGAAACTGCGTCTGAAAATGTTCGATATAACGTTGTCGAATTTA
>JAQISU010000135.1:9897500-9995000 GCA_029339505.1 Unio delphinus | reverse complement strand
ATCCCTAAATGAACAGCCAAAAAGGTGTCATGGGCCAAAATATGTATTTCTTGTAAGATTTTCGAACTACAATTTGATAGTTCACTGATAACTCGTCACCAGCAGGTACCCTGCGAGGTATCCATTTTCTGATAAGAATTCCATTTTTAAAGAAATAACTGTCAGGTACTTAAATGGCTTCAGTTTCACTAATGGCCCTTTGAAACAAACAGGAGATCTCAGGATATATTTCTTCTTCGACGACAAGTGATTGTCATTTATCACCTTGATTAGAATAAAGTGAAAGAGTAGTTAAAAGAAGATCACTGTGATCAATACATTTTGATTGATGCAAACAAGTAGTGAAAGTGACCTCATCAAAAAACCGACCAATACATATGTCTGCTAAAGGAATACTTTCCTTACCAATATCAATCTCAAAAGATTTTTTTGCCATAGTTCTGGAAACTGCAGAAGCTGGGTAGAAGCCATGGATTTCCTTTTCAATTGTATCGACTTTCTGATACAAACATGGCTTATCAATTACATGTAGAATAACCACAACCTTATCTCCAGCTAAGTTGTTGCTTAGCAATAAATGAATGCCCTTAATGGGTATAACAATCACTATTCCGACCGTCACATGTCCTGAGACTAAGTCTGATTACAAATTTACACAATGGAGAGGAACATTAACAAAGCTGCACTCTACTCCCTGAATAAGAACACTTTTAAAGAGACTTCTCCGGAAAAAACAAAGTACCTGATAATAAAAGACTCTGAGAAGGTCCAGTGTTCCTTAAAATTGTAATAGGGATGGGATTGGCCGAATTACCCATGAGTGATATAGAAGCCTTCGATATAAATGGTTCATAATTTTCCATAATAAAATCAGACTTTGATTTATTAGACCCAACAAATGCATTGCTTTCAATACATGACCGTGACCATGACCTCTTAGAAATAAGAGCACTTGGAATAGGTCTATCGTGATTCTGATGCCTATTTTTCAATTTGTATTGTAGCAATCAGAAATAACGTGTCATTTCTTCTTGCAATAGGTACACATAGGAAGAGACAAGGATGTTTGATCAAGCTTATCTGAAGTTTGATTTTTAAAAGTTGTGCCACTTTGAGATTTAAAAGGGCATGTATTGAAGGCTGAAATACTATTATGTTGATTGGAACTTTATGAATTAAAAAATAGTCATCAGAAGCACGAGCAGCATTTTCTAAGGTTTCTATGTTATGCTCGTCAAGATAAGTCTTAATGTCACATTGGATACAGGTCTTGAACTCTTCAAGTAATACAAGTTGCTTTAGACTTTCATAATCGTTTTCAACTTTCTTGGCTAAGCATCATCTATCAAATAACTGCTCTTTTTCTCTAACTAATTAGACATGAGTTTGTCCTGCTTCTTTTTTATAGTTTCTGCTTTTTTGCCGATAGGCTTCAGGGACTAACTCATAACCACTTAAGATGCATTCCTTAACCACATCATAGTCACCAATTTGGTGAACTGAGAGTGAATGATAAAAATCACTATCTTTACCAATAAGTACACATTGTAATAACGGAGTCCAATGCTCCTTTGGCCATATCAAATTTTCAGCAACTTTTTCACAAGTAAAATATTTGTCTACCTCTTATTCTCTGTAAGGGGGCACTAACCTAATATTCATTGCAAATCAAAACTTAAATTTGTATTTTAAGTGGGAATGTGCTTTTCACTTGCCAGCTAAATTTATTTTATTCTAAATTGATATTCCCTTTTTTTCCTTCTCTCTGTGCATCTGTCTCTCTTTCTCTCTTTCTTCCTTATCTAATTGCATTTGTTCTATTTGTAACTGCATTTGGCTTTCTTTCTCTCTTTCTTCCTTATCTAATTGCATTTGTTTTCCTTTCTCTTTTTCCTGTCTCTCTATCCTCTTTCTCAAATTGCAACTGTCTCTCTTTTTATTTCTCTTTCTTGTCTCTCTTCTTTCTCTCAAGTTGTAACTGCGTTTGTTTTTCTTTCTCTCTTTCCTGTATCTCTCTCTCTCTCCTCTTTCACATATTGTAACTGCATTCGTTTTCCATGTAACTGCATTTGTCATTCTTCTTTCTGATGTTCCAGCTTCCCTAACTCTAATTCCTTCTTGTATTTTAATTTTAATTCCTTTACTTTTATGTTTGAGTCTGACACAGACTTACTGATCGAAACCAAAACACTTTTAACCAAAACATTCTTTTTCACCAAATACTGGACCAAAATATTTGTTATTTCTTGCTTCATTAAGGAAACGTTTGCCTCAGAGACATAATATTTTCTGTCAAGTTGAATCAATTCACGTTTTTACAAATGATCTAAATGTTCCTGGGTAGGACTTGAACGAAAGATTTCCACTTTTGATGACATTGTGGAAAAAGCTTGCTGATTTCACTAAAAATTTTAAAATTGTAAAATAATACTTGGGATTTAAAAAATTTCAAAAACTAAGAGAATTCAAATTTCAAAAAACAAAGTTTACTGAAATATTTTAGCCAAATTCATATATCCCGGACAAGCCCCCAGTTTTCTTTGTTATTTGTTTAGGCTCTCATAAAGAGTAACAAGAAAAAAGTGAAGACAACAATCTTTGTAAAATTTAACTAATTTATTTCCCTCGAAAAACAAAGTAAAAATTAGGAAAAGAACTTACGATTCTAAGAATCAAATCCAAAAGTAATCCAGGTATAATCTAGTATTAAAAATTAAAAGTCCTAGTAATAGAATGTTCTAATGAATTTGAGTTCGAGTCCCGACGAAAATCAAAAATAGAAGGAGATGACGTATACTGTAGCCATTATAGTATTGATGAGTTCTTTGTTGATCCACAAACAATAATTTTTCGGAGTTTGAATTCCGAATAAAATTTCAATAAATGTTTTTGTCCAAAAATTCTGTATCATCACTTAAATAATTCCAGGAAAAAGAATTAATAATTCCATAAAATACAATTTCAACTCAACTGGTCACAACAAAACACCTTTCAGTGTCAAAGATAAAATGCCCAACTAAAAATATTTCTCAATACATCACTATTTAATCTGACTACTGCGCAATTCCGGTAATGCCAGAATCTCGAAATAGAGGCTATTCACATTTGTAAAGTCATGTACATCCAGTACAGCCTCGATTCCACCCTATAAATCCACACTAAGAATTAATAACAAAAAAAAATGAAGAAGTTTACTTCAGCTCTTACTAATTCTGTATCAAGGTCAGGAACTAGGATGCATTAAGATTCAAGTTCTAATATTAGGTGTTTGCAAAAAAACAGTCTGGTCAAAATAATTTCTGGAAAATGTAAAATTCCAGTAAACAAAATTACATTACTATAGCATGTAATGGATTTTAAAAAAATTAAAATTAACAAACAATTAAATCAAATTTCAAATAAATTAAATAAACATAACAATAGGCTTTTTAAACTTCAACTGGCTTTTAAACAATTTCAAACAGCAAATGTGCAAGAAACAATTTTATTTTAAAGATGACCTAAGCTAATTTAATAATGTGGACTATTTATTTTCCATCAATTACATTTTGTTATATTTAATATTACCAAATTATTATATATTTTTTTAATGTGGGAAATATCAAAACTCAATAATAATAATAATAATAATAATAATAATAATAATAATAATAATAATAATAAACTCCATTATTTTTAGATGCAAGATAAGTACATAAATATGATTGTATTTCCTGTTATTATACCTTTCCATACAATATCAATGTTTCAATAATGAGAATATTTTTTTACCAAAAAGGAGGAAAAAAACTGCCATTATTTATAAAATTCTGTTGTTCTGAAACTTTTGCTTATCATCGCGTATATTATACATGTCCCTGTTGTTAGTCTGAATAAGGCATTGTGAATAGTGTGAAATATGATTATTATTAACAGAGAGAGAGAGAGAGAGAGAGAGAGAGAGAGAGAGAGAGAGAGAGAGAGAGAGAGAGAGAGAGAGAGAGAGAGAGAGAGAGAGAGAGAGAGAGATCCCATTCTGTCAGCATTCTATCAAGAATGAAGCTTGATCAATTTGGCTTTTATTAAAAAAAAGAAAGAAATCAAGTAATAAAATCACGCAAAATTGGTTTTTTGCTACATATACCTGATTCGGCATAGAGATGTCAATGGCGGTTACTTCCCTTGTTTCCAGTCTTCAGACTGGTTTGCGACATTTAAATCTGCATATGGTATAACGGTACCAATTGCTCAAGTCCAAGTGGGTAGAGTTTAAAAAGTGTAGGGTCCATTGCATTCAGAAATAAACAACAACACAAGCTATGATTCGTGGATTATGTAAGAGTTGTACTTTCTGTTAGGCTTTTAAAAAAAGTTTAGCCTCTTGGCAATATGTGAATTTATGCTAATTCCTATATAGATCATATTTTGTATTTTTTATGATTTTTTGAAAATGTGATACACATGACTGAAAATAGCTATGTTGTGACTAGACAACTCATACCCCTGTCTAGTTCCAGCAGAGTTATCTCTCTTAAATTCAGGGGTTTACCTGGTTCTATCATTGTCAACTTGACAATCTAACATTGTTCTCTATAACAGTGTGTGAGATGCACTCTAAATTATGATAGAAAATATATTTATCTCTCCAAATAGTAGCATTGAGGTCTATGGAAAAACAATTGGTACCGTGATACCATATGCCATATCCAGGAGGAGTCTGACGTTTTATCACTAAAGTACAACGAAATCTCTGACAACATGAAATATCCTTATCGGTAATGTAAATGAATACAAGGAATGCAAGCGTGATTATAACCTTCCGCTCATTCAACTTTTCTCACACGTCTTTTATGGCTTCATAATCGCAAGAAGGCTGAACAACTACACATATACATTCAAAAAACAGTGACGTACCAACGCACAACTATCCGATGACCATGTCATGAATCCAATCCGGCGAATTAACCTTTATTTTCACCATTACGGTCACAATCCCTTTCAATTAGGATCCGCATGCGTCAGGAATTTAAATTTAAGGTCAATAATAGATGTATACATAGGTGTTCTGTTCTGGCTGGGATTATTTCTAAAAAGTGAGTGCTCTGAAGGATTCAATACCATGGGTCAAGAGAAAAGGTTTTTAGTTACCATCCGCATACCAAGGTCAGTCGAAATAAATGTATTAATTACAGCGAGCGTCCGATAGGCAAATGATGGGGAGATTAAAACAGAGTTAAACTTCAGTATGGAATACTGCCCGACAACGTTGGTTTCCGCTGTCAGAAAAAAAAGCGGAGATCTACTTTTTGGTCTACTGTGAGACTCGACAAAATAGGTAGCGTACTACACAAGATATTTACGACATAGGATACACTTGATAAAAATAACTAATATTTTGAAAATAATAAGAGATATAAATACGATACGCACTTGATTCAGGGGGAAACTAGTTTGTGAGTGTACATATTAGTTTTCCCCTGAACCAAGCGTCTATGGAGATACCACTATGAAAGACGTATATTTCTGAAAAGGTATAAATAAGTACTTAAGTGCGTCAAGAACAGAGGAGTCCCGGAAATGATCACAATGTTTATCCCCTTTAACCTATTAATTTCATACAGTAAAAAAATAAAATTATTACTTTACCTGCCAATATTGTTGATTCATTACAAGAGTAAAAAATCAGTATCCAAAATAAATGAGAGTTTTTCAGCATTGTGTTTATACGGCAACAACTATTTTTGCAAGCTCCCTCTGTTATATGTGAAACGATAAACTGGCAACAGGCGCCGCTGCTAGAGGGCGCTGCAAGTATCGATACAATTAAGGTGGCAGGGTCCAGTTTCGCATATTGTCCCCTGTCAAATTTCGTAAGTTAAGGATACGGTGTGAGTTTTTGAGCTATTATTGTGTAATAATTAAAGAGATGAATATATTTGTGAACTATGTGTTTCGGGCTTGTGTTGTTCTTGAAAATGATGTGAGGCATGTCCACCTTCCTTAGTCACTGCACAGTATGTAACCACTGAAATACCAATAGTCGGCTAGGATGTAGAGCTAGCCACCCATAGCAGTAGACACACGGGTTCAAGGAAAATAGAATATCTCAAAAACGGCATAGATGACAACTATTCTGAATTGCATTAATCTATTTAGTAGACAGTCTTTTTCAAAAGTATCACCCAGGGAAAGTGTTTGTGTTTGCACTGTGAGAACCACATATTGTCAAAAACGGCATCTGGATGTATACAATAGGGGTTGGGGTGCATCAACATTTTATTCTAAAAACTTCAGTTGACTTGTCAGGTTAAGTGTGTGATATGATTATGTTATGCTTCATAATACCTATCCAAAAATATGAACCTTTTTTTTACATCAATCGTATAATTATTTTTTTTATGATTTTATATGTTAGGCAGGTGCATGCGGCATTAAATTTGTTCATAAAACCTGGCCCCTGCCAACTTAAGCCAAACTAAGACAGAATATAATTAGTCTTGTTCCCTGCTTCGTATGTTCCCTGCGTTGCACTCAGCTATTGAGACAGCATCGTACATTGACACGTATCAAATTTCCTAAAGGTCACCGGTCATACTCCAGCATTTTTCTGTTTACATCACATTTGTAATACATGATTAAAAGTAGTAATACTCGCACAAAAAGAACACAACAATTATCAAGTGGAAAGAAGAAATAATTATTTTATTACTAGAATAAAAGAATTTAACGCTGTTACTGTTAAGTTTAAACAATGAGTTTATTGCTCGCTGCCAGCTGTGTTTATTTATCACCCAGGTTTCTATATGTTTGCCATATGTAATCATGATTGATGTTTGCTGGGCAAATATTATATACAACAAAAACTTGCTTTAATAGTACTTTTCTAACCCATGCTAGCTAGAAGATGGTCATTTGACTCACAGTAAATTTATTTTAAAATAATCATTTTTATTTGCGAGATCCCGTCTTATAGTTAATCTAGATACAATATAATATCGGTCAGTTTGCACCATGTAATTTTTTATGCGTTAATGGCAGGTGCATTCAAGGAATTGGGTGATATTTTCATCTCATTTGCGATTTTGTTATTTGACATAAGCGATACACACTTCAGTAAGGATGCATACGCAAGCCAGCATCCGCTACGTATACGGAGTTTGTAGACATAATTTTTTAACAAAAAATAATTTCCCATGATGAAAAAAGATTATATGATACCAATGCAACCATCTTTCAGAAAAAGAACCATTTTCCACCATCATCACTCACATCCGTATGCAATACAGTGCACCATATTTGCTGTACAAAAGCACGATCGTAAGAGATATTACATAGACATTAAACACTTGAATGGCCAGGTTGAATAGAAGGAATAAATGTACGTCATATCCGGTTTTGGCACGCGGAAACTACCGATTGTTTACGAAGATTGCCGGAGAACAAATCATTTATAAAAGCGGAATTTTTAGTCTAATTAAACATTTTTATGGTGTGCATACATAACAAATGTGTTTTGTTTATAACTATAATAATATCACACGTTTGTACAATATAGGTGGCCAGTGACCTTTAAGTTAAGGATTTGGTGTGTCTTTTTGAGTAATTAATGTTTTGTAACTAAATATATGGATACATCTGTGAATTAGATATTTCAAGCTTGCGTTGTTCTTGAAACTGATGTGAAGCATGTACACCTCATATCGACATCGATGTGATCGTAACGCACATACTCGCATTCGAGTTTCTCACTAAATTTCAATCCCTCGTTTGTTTGTGGCTATGTGGAATAATTCATGTTTTTATAGCTATGAGTTTCTCCTCGTAAATGAAGTGCCAGTCTTGGAAGCCTTTCCCTTTTAATTACAGGGCGATATCTGAAATGTCTGTACGGTAAAGTGAAGTGGTTGGGAAGTGGCAATCGCTTCTGGTACGCGATTTGATATACTTTATCCAAAGGGTGAGTATGGATTTGGTGCTTTGGGAACAGTACAATTTGGTGCAGTTCGTAGGAAGTGTCGATCTCTTCATATTCTTTCCAAAATTCATCACTTGAATCGTTCGATGGTTGAGCGTCAATCCTTGTACTTTGCAGTTGTCATGTAGTTCGTCCTGTGGTCTCCGTATTCGTAGCCGTAATTTTTAGGACCACCACTAGCAAAACTCAAAATCTTGTCTTTTAGATCCTCGTCCGTCCATGCCCGTAAACGGTCTCGGTCGATCTCGGGGTAAGGAAGTTCAGGGCGATCGATGTAAATGCAAATGTTTGTGTCAAAGTACAGCACACAATCTCCTAACAGTTACTAGGCTTCGTGGCATGTCATCTGGGCATCAGTCATTTCCAAATTCGTCGGCAAGTAATAACTCTAGTTATTCTTTGTAATTGACCAAGATGAAATGTATACGGACGACGTCCACGTTTTTGCTATATTTTCTTTTGTCATCAATCTTATCGTAGTAGCGACATGGATCTGTTAAGTAATCAGTTTTGGGTAAACATGGACGTTGCACCACGTTGGAACTGTACTCCTCGTTAAATTTGTCTTGGTCTTCGGGAGTCTGGCAACAAGAAGAATAGCTGTTGGCTTCTTGTTTTAGTTTTTAACAAATGCGTTGACTAGGCCCGATCAAGAGTATTTCTGAGTGTCGTCGTCCTTTTGGTACTTTTCTGTGTTGGTAAAAGTGGTAAATTTTGTACACTTCTAGTAACAAGTAGGGCATCCGTGAAATATTCATCATTAAATTCGTACACGATCTTAAGATCATCTAAGTCATAGCAATCCACTGATTATTTTCCAGTGGTCTATCCGCCTCGTTCGTTTCGGGCATGTTGGATTTATTTGTCGTCCTTTTCGTAATGTAACCAGCGCAAAGCTTTGGTCGAGTATCGACTTTAATTCAAAAGTATGAGGGCGTATAACAACTAAGGTGTTCTCGGGAATAAATCGGCTGCGATACACTAAGAAGAATGACCAATGCTTCCGTGCTCCATGACCAGTTCTCGAAATTGTCCACAGCAACGATGTACAATGTTCATGTCGGATCAACAATACTTCTTTCAGCAAATCGAAGGGGTCCAAATCGTGAGAGCGGTAACTATAATGTTCATAAAACGATATTTCGACTCTTTCATCATTTATGGAAGATTCAATCCCAAAATAAGTCACTATATGTTCTAAGGGATATCCAAGGCTATGTGGATGAAGAAAGTGCACATGAAATTGTCCACACACCATTGAATCTATGCCTTGTAATTCCACATCATTACAAGTACGCTCCTGAAAATCCTAGGATGATTCGCAGATTACAAAGGAATTCATATACTTACCACATTCACATATGCTAGTAAATGACTCAAAAAGGAATATTTTTAGATCAGATTTTGTCTGTTAAGTTAATCCCAGGCTGTTTGTGTGCGATACGGTAAATAGAGACTATAAGATACGAAGAAAAAGAATGATGAGAATGAGTAGTATAGTAAAAGAGGGATTGTGGCTCACCCCTTTCTTTACTGCGTCATGAATGAATGAGCGATCGATCACCATGGAACTACATTACTGGGTAATGGGGGTTCTGGCTCACCTGTGCTCGAAATGGCAGTTTTGGATCACTTTGTTTTTATTATGTCTTTGTGTCCATGATCTAGTGTATGAATGCCATCGGTGGAGTAACCTATATCATCAAAGGGACATAATCCTTTCTTTTTGATAAGTGTCGTGAAGATTTGGTGTCGTTGTGAACTGAAAGTTTTCATGGAGTAGTACTGGAGATGACCATATAGTGCTTGTTTTTAATGTTAATGAGTTGCTACTATTGAAGTGACAGTTTGTTTTTTACTCCATTGACTTTTTCATGACGATAAGGATTCATAGACGGAGCAGCATACCTTAAACCCAATTGAGCATGGGAAATTTTTTAGTTCTACCTGAATGAAAGAATAGCTACGATTAGGCGAGAGTTCTTCTACTTTTTTTCAGGATATCCTCGCAGTCAAAGAGGGTATAAAACGCATGAGTGTATTTTTTTGTGATGATGTTCGAATTTGAGCGTCTCGTCCCGTGGCATCTAAACTGTTTGTAATTCTTGTTAGTATCCCGACGAGATGTGTTAGTGAAGTCCTGCGGGTTGAGGAAAACACCGAAATGGCCAATATTTTCTTGCTGTGTGTACTGAGATCGACATAATCGGCTGAAGTCTTTGATGTACACGAAATGGTTTTGGTAATGCAGTAAATTGATGCTGTGCTGTGAGGCTATTTTGGAGATCATCTGGTAGATTAGGAATTGTTTATCTCCTGCTTTTTTATGATTAAATCCAAACACGTTAATGGAGAGATCTTCGTTGATTACCGCAAGCTTAAGAACATCTTTGATGGATGCTTGAAAGGTGATTCCAGTTGTTTTGAGTTTTCCAAAGTGTGGCTTGTACTTGGACACGCGATCGGCATTATCCTCTGCAGGATATAGTGCGGAGAGAATGGCCCATAATATACAGTAGTCAGCATTGTTTTTGACATTGATGCAGATTTTAGTGGCTAGGATTTGCTTCGGTAGTGGTACATACTTACTTCCACGCAACGGTGTAAATTTGGGATGTCTTAAACGAGATAGAATTGACTCCAGCAAAGATCCATGCTGATTCTGATTCCTCATAATCTTCGATGCGACGCAGAATAAACGACCAGGCAATATCGACGATGTGGCAAAATCATCACTACGATACACGATCAAGAATTTTGATCTGATCCATACATCTATGCCCTTGTTTTCTTGACCAGATAAATGTTGAAGACAACTCTGAGATAGATATCTGTGTGGTTACACAGTTATGCTTGGATAGTGGTTTGTAGAATGCACTGTAAGACATCTATATCGGCTCCACGCTGAAGGATATAGGAATGATCGTAAATAAAACCTTTGTCAGCGCCTCCGTATGCTTTTTAAACGCGTCTTGGGGTTGGAAGACTTGTGACCTGATCGCGCTGGCGCTGAACGGCTTGTAGATTGATTTTGGGTAGTTTTTCTTGATTGCATTATGAAGTCGAAGGAGCTATGAAAGCTTTGCCATTCTTCCATTAAGCGCTTTGTATTTGTCTCACAGCTGCTTCATCTACTGCTGTAAAGTATCTCTCGTCCTGCTATGGCCTTGTACTCATTGCTGTGGCAAGTTTTCCTTTGGGAATCGGATGTGCACGTTCACTTTATCATCGTCGATCTCAAATACTTTTTCTCCCACCAGCCACAACGGATATATATGTAAGCCGTGAGTGATGTTTGTCATCTGATTTAATTTTACGAGATCCGACAGCATCGTATTTTCTCAATGGATCTTGCCATTATAACAAATTTAATTATATCATATTGTTCGTTTAAATCAGCCAGTGACAATTCCATTTCAAGCTGGAGTAATTTGATAAATCTTTACTCTTCCACTAGTGTATATCTGCCCTCTTCACGTCGCTGATGTATCATTCAAATACATCGTTGATTTTTTTCAATCGAAATTGAATCGTGAGACCATCTTGCTGCAATTGTTCGATCGTAGAGATAATCTCATTAATGTTTTCCTGGTTCAGTATGCAAGAAATGCATATTTGTAATAAAATATTGTATAATGATCAATTCGATAACGTGCAAACTTATCATTTGTATCCATGCAGGTTTCGCTGAGCATGTGCGGAGAAATGTTTAAACTTACCTATGTCCATGTCGCCGGGACACCATGACTGATGAATATTTCCCCGTAAAAAATAACAAAATATTGGAATTATATCTGATCACTTTCGGAATCTGATTATGCCGCGGTGTGACGCAAATGTGATCTGTGCTTTTATATCTGACCCATGAAAATATTCTGGCTCGATTTGCTTTTTTTAACCATGACATCATCGTAAATCACTAGATTGTTGATATCCCCATTAAGATCCTCCTTACTAGCATTAAAATCACGGCAAACATCTTTCACTAATTGTTTTAAGTATGATTTCACCCTAAGTGATGTATCAGATTCTAGAAGTTTGCAGAGACATTTGGCCAGAACATTAATCTCAGCATTCTGAATATTTGATACCAGAGACTGTCAGCAGGTCTGGTTCTGTTGCTTATCTTCCCAGGGCTAACTGAGCCTGGACTTCTTCATGCCTTCTGATAAGGCATAAATGTTAAATTAATTATGATCCAATATCTCTAACCCTTAATAAAATGATAGTAGAGTGGTTGGTAGGGCAATCAGTTAAGTTATTGGCTTGGTACTGTAAGCAACAATGGATTTTTGTTTCTAGATTTTGTGAAGATTTCATCTTTATTTTGCATAAAGTGTTAGGACCCTTACTTGGTGTTTGTGTGTCCTTTGAACCCAAATGTAACACTAATAAAATAATTTTAAAAACTGAGTTTCAACACTGAGGATTTTATTCATGAAACAAAAATTTCTTCTCTTTTAACAAAAGCAATCTTGTTTTCTTGTGTGTAGAAAGCAGCGATGTACAAAATGCTTAGCAGGTACAAATTGAGGTATCCATGTACACGACGCGTTGAAACATCTTGCAGCTATATTTTCATCGTCTATCGGAGATGGGTTATCTTGTAAATAATTTACACCAAAAGAACATAATTTGTTTTTAGAAAAAGCTGTTTGTTGACATTTGTTCCTAATGTGATTATAAATCTAGTTGTTGTTGTTGTTGTTGTTGTTGTAGGGTTTAACACCGTTTTTTAATTGTGGTTGAAGAACCATGGAAAACCCCGGAAAGAACCACCGAAGCACATGAAGATACCACAGGTACTCGTATCGTTACTTATAATCTACCTGTCGAACATGTAATATATAATAACTACAAGGGAGGACACTTCTCTCCTGTCTCGCGCGACCAACATAAGAATAAACGCTGATATTTCAAGCTACGCTTTGCGTACCTTAATAAATTTGGTACTGATATTTAGCTCAGGCATTCGTCTGTGTAACCCTATCAAATGTATGACTTAATATCATACTTTTAAGGGATACCAACTCGTTTTCCCACGGTACCGCTCGACGCTCGACGCTCGTTTAATATTCAAGAACAACGCGCTGAATGGAATACAGCACTTTCATTGGCCAACCAAACATGACGCATGATAGCTAAGATTTTTAATCGTAATATTTTGATTGGCTGAAATTCATTGACATATGGCGGGTGTTTTCACTGGCATGGCAGTGTTGCTGTTGCTGGCACAAGTTTACATTATGGAAGATATCGTACACGCCGTATTTTCAGACCACAATATCGTGATATTAGGACAGTCTAGCACTGGTAAAAGCTTCCAAGTTAACAATTTAGGCAAAAGACTGAAAGAAGATAAAAGCGCTAGCGCGACCAGGGAAAAGTTCAAGCGGGTATTTTCACGCACTGACACAAACTTAGTTTACATGAAATTCCCAGGGTGGGATGTATTCTCGATGAAGAAATCACTACGAGATCTAATCAATGAATTTTCCCCACAAATTCATGCGTTATGGTTCAAAATAAACCCACACACGGAAATTCTACGGTCGAATAATTCAGTGTACCGAGAAAAAAAAAAAACCGCCAACGTTGACATATTGTCCACGATTGCCATACACGTTATTTGTGATGTAGTATTAGGTAGTTATTCCATTGACACAGCAACGTCAACAAGGGCTGATCAGGGTTATATTTTATATACGTTTTCCCCAAATGTTTCCCCGGGGAGTTTAATTGTGATGACTTTAATTCAAAAGTATGAGGGCGATTCACATAATGAGAATTTTACCTTTTTGGGTTTGTATACTGTCGAATCGCAACTTATACAACTGAGGTATCCGAAGGGGGATTTTCATTCTGTTGGATTAACAATCTTATATTTCTGATGTTCGAATTAACCTCCCGTTTTACCTCGTATTCCCGCCTCAGTTCCCTCCTTATTCACTCCTAAATGGTAAATAACAGGACAAAAAAACTGACGCCGTTACAGAATACAAGAGAGTCGCGAATAGAATTCTGGATTTGTTTATCAGTGCATACTTCTTTGGCAATACGTACTTGTTGTTCAAAGCACCGTATTCAATGTCCTGGAAATCTGAAATAATTTGATCACAATTTAAATTATCTGATAGTCATACTTGTCTAGATTTCAAATTTGAAATTTCAGTTATGATCTCATTGATATTTTCAGAGTTCATATTATATAATTATATATATTTCTGATACAAAAAATACTTCTAATATATTTTTCAAAAGTGAACTCTGTCCGTGTTAAGGTGTATTATTACATCTTAGCACGTCCAGAGATATTATGCGATTATATATGATGTATGAACTGACAGCACATTTACATATATACATATAATACAATACAACTCCATTCGAGTGTTATGGCAGTTGTATAATGAATGGACGGCACACTTACATATAATAGAATACAACTCCATTCGAGTGCTATGGCAGTTGTACAATGAATGGACAGCACATGTACATATATACATATAATACAATACAACTCCATTTAAGTGTTATGGCAGTTGTATGATGAATGGACAGCACATTTAAATATATACATATAATGCAATACAACTCCATTCGAGTGTTATGGCAGTTGTATAATGAATGACGTCAATTGCTTAGTATTATATATACAATGACAATGAATGGATGATATATATATATATATATATATATATATATATATATATATATATATATATATATATATATATATATATATATATATATATATATATACAATGAATGAATGAATAATAAAGGACAACACAGAACTATACAACACAACAATGAATGAACGGATGATAATGATATGCATGACTGGCTACCCTACACTCAAGCGCGAAACCAAACCTATAAAATAAACCTGATTTGAATGAAAAAATTTCACACCACATGACGGTGTAGTTTGGTTTCGTAACTTGAGCTTCGCTTAAAAGCCCAATTATATAGAGAGAAATTTCGCTTATATAGTTAACACAAATCACGGAAGTCAAACAGGAAGAGGTGTGATCGTTATACCTTTCATATACTTGATAATGATTATTGAAAACATTGAAGCAACACCGAATACTTGACAAAAGCACTAAAAAGAATACAATTGTTTGTAAATACTGCGTATTTGATTAGTTTTCTTACAAAAAAGATTAGTCATTATATCCGCTGATAATCATGATAGTTAAAATCAACCAATCAGAAATCAGGTGACGCATCGTTTCAAAACATCTATTGAGATTACCTCTCTTTGCTAAGCCTACATACCCGCACGAGTTACTTCCCTTGGTGTTATATAGAATAGTATAAAACACGATTTAAATGTACGTTAACCAATTTTTTTTTCCAGTCTTTTTTTAAATCGCTGATCGGGTTATTCCTTCTGCAACGAGTCGTACTGAGGGTTCGCAAATATTGAAATATCTACCGGCTGCAGTCATTGATTGAAATACTGTTTCCTCGTTATTTTCAGTATTAAATGATTTTACAGGTCTCAATTGATTTAAAAGTACCAGATTTTCCAGATGCAGTATTTTCACTTTGTTTAACAGCTCTTAAATTATTCAAAGAATTATCAGTCTTAATACCATTTATATGATCAATAACAAAACCATCCTTGATCAATCCATTAAACACCTCGAAGACGAAACGATGAAACACCAAATACACCTGATTAGTCACAGCACCAACTGGCTTCTTCAATCTACGGTTTCTGACAGTACCATCAGGGGATGCCTCGTAGTTAACAATCACGGGATGTTGTTGAAATTCTTGGTTCATTTATATACTATAATATTATTTGTCTTATTTATTATTTGGTCTAATGATACATTACTTGAGAATCTATCCATGTAGTCTCAATGGGTTCTTATGACTCGGTCAGGGGCACAGTCATTGTTGGAGTTCTTAATTGGTTTATTATCATAATAACGCTTCAACTCTCTGTATCTCTTACCACCACAACCGAGACACAACTGCGATTTTCCTCTAACCCCTACCCCACATAGTAGACAAGGTAAAGCCCATAACTTCTGCGTCGAACGCTTTGCATATGATACCCACAGAATTCATTTCTGCATGATTTTTTACATGGGGTTACTGATCCTATCATGAGCCATTTGCAATGATTCATTATATAATAAATTCTTTATTTAAATACTTGTTTTAATTATAGCATGAAGGAGTTTAAGAGATTATCGAAAAGTTAGCCTTGGAAAAATGCTTAATTCAATCTCGATACAGTCTACGATACGCCAAAGAATCTAATAGGTGATAGAACCATGATAGATAGAATCCGTGATTGTTTTAATGAATCCAAGCGTGATGGAGTATCTAACTGTTGGTCAACATTTCAAACTAATGGTAGCGTTGATGCAACCATGAACGACGAAAAAGCAGCCGAGATAATCTCACATCGTGGCAAGAAAAAATATTTTATTAGAGTGAAATTCATTATTCGTTCGGAAAACCAAGATTGGATTTTCAGAGATAAATTCGAACCAATCTTGAAGGATAAAAAACTGTCACAGTGAGACATGATTCCAAACCAGGAATTATTACTGGAATTGACAAACCATATTACGAGAGATCTTATCCTGTAACAGCAGTTGTTTGGGGGACATATTCGTTAAATGATATACCGAGTATTGAAAAACTAAAACCAATGAAACTGTCACTGTTGACTTCGTCAATAATGAATTGTGTAGCAGAACGAATAATAGAATACTTCACAAATGCATTGCTTGGAACCAAATTGACTGATCTAAGACGAAAAAAATAAACGAATGGGGACTAACTGTGAAGGAGCACGGGGTAACAATTCAAAATGTGGCAGAGTTAGAACGACTACTAAAATTTCCAATATCAGTAACGATGATAACAGGAAAAGTATTATACGAACCGAAATATAAATCAAGAGGATCTCCAATCAAAAGTATAGATCATAATGAGCACGCGTGGACATCTGCAGTAACAATATTTCCGCGGGATAGAACAATAAAATATATACCCGCTGAGTTCTCCCCCGAATTCTCTGAGGAGAAATAATTTGATTTTATTTATCAGTTAAGTAAAAACGATCCTATGTCAGTGTGGTTACTTCACAGTTTTGAAAACGAAGAGAGCAAATTCGTTCAGTTTGTAAGACCCAATGGCGAATAATACCGTACTGAGACCAACCATGACGCGATGAAAAAACTATCTAATAGTTTTTCAACAGAATACGACGAACAATTACTAACAAACTGTTTTACTATTCCGTCTGTTGCAGCTCACATCGCTAGAAAGAAAAACATGTGGAAACCAACAAGAACTGAATTTCTATCAGATATCAAATCAAACTGTATTGAGAATGGCCATGGCAGATTATGGAATACGAAATACGAAACTGAAACTATTATTTCAGTTGATATGGTCGTTTGTTATTACCGGAGTTTTCTCGGGTACGGAGAAGCCGCTGAGTACTTCAAGCGATTCGGACATCCCATACATCAGATGACCCGTGTGGTTATTAATGGACCACTACCTGATTTTGATTTAACCGGATTCGCTCGTGTGGTGTTATTTGAATTGGCTACAGGACATCATCCGTGTAGTTATGTTTGGATTGATAGAAACATGTCTGAAAAACACTGGATGCCAATAGTGCTATTACGATATATGATTGATTGTATAATGCTGATATCGTTGATTGTCAGTGAAGTGATTATATCATATCGAGCGCAGACTGAGGTTTGGTTACCACAACCCGATAGTCTAGATAGTATAATCAGCGAAAACAAAAAACAATTTCCCGATCTCGACGAAGAAGACATGACGTTGTACTCCACCACATCGGAGTACACAAACATCAAGTTGAGTCCTTGGTTCATTTCTAGAGGGAATCGAAAATACAAGTTACTGGTTATGGCTGGTATTTGTTTTTTGTTCTGTAGCATCTTGAAACCTCCACCTAAAATCTCAAACAATTCAGGACCAAAGGTAATGGTCATTATTTTATCCTCTTCGAATGGCATCATGAGGCGACGAGCAACTTAATGGTACTCAAAGGTAACACTTTTTTGGAGGGTTTGTCCATGGCTTTTCCAAGCAAAGCATTGAACCTGGCAGCAATTGTAGTCACTAAATGTTGACTACTAAAATAATAGCCTGCAGGAATAGTGAACATATGGAGACAGTTGTTTAGTTGGAGGTCCATCTGATTTAATTGTGTGAATGCCAGTGATGCCTCGTGCGTCTAAGGCATCTTGCAATTGCTTGTCATACACTTCTACTGTAAAAGTGTTTTGATTTTCGACGAAGTTTTTGATTTGTGTCGGGTGTATCATTTCCACTAAAGCCAGTTTCCAATGAGCATCTTGATCCAAACGCAAGGTTTGAGGTAATTTAGCCGTGTAACCGCACAACGTGTTGTTAGGAAACACCTCCATGGAACTGTCACTGGGTAACGTTAAATAAAACTGGTTAATAGTGTTGTTCATAATTCCAATGTTGTTCTGTCCGAGGAGTCACTCGAGGTTAAAGGAGTATCTAAAAGAGGATTGTGATTGGAAGGGTGACTGTCAGGAGAATAACTAACGTTGGACGCAAGACTCTCAATATTGTTACTGTTGTTCCCGTTGTAAGAGTATTTAAGGAATAATTGGGAAGAAGATACCCGATGAAACTGCTGAGTAAAATGGTCCACAATTGTTTGTTTCCTTGTTGCAAACTCAAATTAGCAATAGCTGCACCGATAACACAATATACCACAAAGATTTGACAGAAAAAGACGATTTGCGTTTTAGGGACACGTTCTCCACACCACACCCACAAGGGTTGCTTTTGTAAATGTTGCATAGAAGAAAAATGTGAAGGAGTAGTCACTGTGGTCGCTGAAGCTGTATTGAAGGCCATGATGGTCACTTCTTTTTATAGTCGATGACTTGCGAAGCGTCAATCCAAGAATCAAAACTAGGAGGATATCCTTTCCAACGTACTTTGACTTCTTTGACACGACGTTTTCCTACTTTACGGGTTCTTCGTTCGAGAATGCTTTCAATGTCGTACACATATTCTTCTTTTTTTCATGTCTTTCAATTTATAGACGGTAGGATGACGATCACGCACTTGCCCAGAAATACGAAACAATTCGGTGGTCCAGTTGGGTAAGTAACCTTTTACCAATGCGTACCCAATCTCCTGGGGTTAACACTCCTTTACCTTTTTGGGGAACAGCCATCGTCCGGGACGTACCAAACCGACGCTCAAAAACAGTCACTTTGTTGTCAGGTGTCACCTCTTGTGGGGTATGTCCAATGCTTCTATGGTAAGATTGATTGTAGGCTTGGACTAAGTGTGGTAACACATCGATGTACTTGAGAGTGTGTTGATGCGTAAAATATTTCCACATGCGTTCTTTCAAGGTACGTTGAAAATGTTCCACGATACTGGATTTGGTTTCTGGATTTTCAGTGGTGAAAACATGAATGTCACGTTTCTTTAATTCTCGTTGGAAAACTTGGTTCAGAAATTCGGTGCCTTTGCCGGTTTGCCATCGAAGAGGGTGACGACCACTTTCTTTCAACACCAGTTGCAATGCTCGTACTAACTTTCCGCTCGATTTGGATGTTAATGGTATGGCCCAGGCAAATTTAGAAAAGACGACCACTTTGTTTCAACACCAGTTGCAAAGCTCGTACTAACTTTCCGCTCGATTTGGATGTTAATGGTATGACCCAAGCAAATTTAGAAAAGACGTCGATGACACGAAACAAATATTTGTAGCCACGATTGTAGGGGGCTAAATGAGAGACATCTGCTAAATCGGCTTTCCATTGATGATCGATACCTTCCACTTGAGTGCGACTTCTGTGAAATTTTCGTCTAATGGGTTTGTGTAAAGTGTACGTCGCTTGTTCTTGTAACCATCGCTGTATTTCAGGTAAACGGAGCTTTCTTAGGCGAGTTTTGGCAGCACGATACAATTTCTGAATACCTCCGTAACCTGCAGGGTGAGCTGGATCGTAGTAAATGCTGGCTAATACCTTCTCCATGGTTTTGTTAATACGGTACCCACTCCTCGATGATACTGTTTTGGGTGGGATGAAATGGGGGTTGTTTGGAAACGATGTTACGTGTCCGATGTGCCACAGGAGTTGACTTCGAGGGTACTGGTGGTGGTAGTAGTGGTGGAGGAGGTGGTAATGAGATAGCTTTGGTCTTCTTTTCTTTTCTCACTTCTGGTATCCTTTCTTTCTTTTTCACATCTGTCGAAGGAATAGTGGCCATCATCTTTTTTAACACAAGTTTTGAGTTCTTCTCGTTGGGGAGTGGAGGAAGGGGTCAACAAGGACGCGGCAATTTTACTCGGAATGGGGGTAGTGGTGGGTGTTTGAAAGAGTTTATGGGTTCTTCTTCTTCCTTGGGTAATGGTGGGTTGACGACTGTTTCGACCACTGTAGAGGGTGAGGACGACGGACTATTCATTAGAACCTTAAAATCGGACAAAGTGGGTAGAGCTGTCTGTTCCGCAGCTTTCCGATGAAAGAGTTGCAGTCGTTTCAAGAGTTGACCGTACTTTTGTGATTTTTCGGTTTCGGATAAATCGTGGCGATGTATCAAGGATTGCAATTTGTGTTGTAATTGGGACATCTCAGTCAAATGAGGATTTGGTGGTAAATGGGGGGTTAGTTGTTCTTGCCAACTATGGTATTCCATCCATCGTTTGTAAGGAACCAAAGTCAGTTTTGGACCTTCCATTGGCTTCCAAAGGTTATGTCTGAGATTTTTGTGCTCCATAGTGTCCTTTTATCTTCTGGAAGGATCATACATGTTTCTACCCATCCCTTGAGGCATCCCTTGAAGCATCCCTTGCGTCATCCCTTGTGTCATCCCTTGTATCAAACCTGGTATTAAGCCTGTCAACAAAGGAGCAAAAATGCGTAAAAAATCTCCGATTTGTACCAACATCTTTTTATTTTGACGGACGGGTATTTTTTTGGGACCATTTGACGAAGAACTTGTCGATGTTTGACATGTGGAGACAAAGGTATCGTGCCTTTCAAGACATTCAAACAACATTCACACACGGTATCGATGAAATCTTTGGAGGCAGTTTTAATGATTTGTTTTCGCATGGGTGAAGAGACTTTGGCCAGGACGGACAACATGTCTCCGTGTTTGGCTAAACGAGGAGGTAGTCCTTTCCTTTTATTTCCTTTGTGAGGTGAATAAGAATGTTTTCTGCGAGGTGACATCTTTGCTTTTTCGTTCCAAGAATACACTGGCGTCAAAGACTTGGTACGCACCCTCTTTTATCTTCTTTTTCTAGTGCTTCGCCAAAAAGGTAATGGCGTGCTTCGCTAAATCACGAAAATCATCGCTAAAGATACCAGTTAAGTTCTGAGCTGATTGGTCTAGTTTGTGCATACCTTTAACGATACCCATTAATATACCTCCCCTTTGGTGACTTCTCTTTCTCTTTGAATGACTGTGACTTTTGAGGGGATGACGTCGTTGTTTGGTTTTTAAGCGTTTTGTAGAATGACGAAATTGTCTTTTTCTTTTTCTCTTTTGGAAAGCAGAACGTCGAGGGTTGTGGTGTGCACGTTTTTGAGGAGGCATCATGGAATGTTCAGCAGTGGTACAAAAAATACTGATCCCCGTTGAAGTTCGCAAGTCATTTTTATACTGAAATGCGTCGCCACTGATTATCTTTCCGTCGCATCAACTTCATGGCAGGTAACACACGTCGTGAAAGGGTTCGCAATGGACTCAATCGGGACAGTTATTGTTTGGACAAATCTAGTAAACTCTTTAACATGCCAGATCTTTCTTGGACTTTGACTTAAGGGGGTAGGTACTTTGTGAGCAGCTGCTACTGAAACTAATGTGGACGAGGGTGTCACCGGTGGAGGAGACGTTTTGGGAGACGCAGATTTCCAATGGTTCATCAAATTTGGAAAAATGTGTCTCAAATTCGCTTTGGCTGGCATCACCCACAACGGAGAAGTGGAAGCACCTGAGGCTACTGGAAACAGGGTCCCTGCCAAACGTCCTTGTAGATTTTCTCTTACAGGTCGTGGTTGACGAAGGTAAGGTTGTGTCCTGGCCAAAGTGCCTCTTTTGCGAGTGACCGCTTTTTTATGTGGACTTTTCTTTCTCTGTGTTTCGGTCTTGACACCCTTGTTCTTTTCCTTAGGGGTTCGTTTGGCTTTTTTTTCTTGGGGTGAACTTTAAGAGTATTGGGATTCCATTTTAAAAGGGAACGAATGATGACACCTCCTAGAGAACCACTACCTCCATGTTTCAATATGATTTGCATTTTGGTTTGAGTGTCGATACGAACATTGGCTAGTTGCGTCAAGGCTACTATTTTTCTGTCAAAAAAGTGTTTGGTTTGATGTGAAATGTAAATGATCCCTTGCAGTATTTGACGTGCTGTCACCGTAAACCATCGTAAGACTTTCTTGAGACTGGCTTTTAAGACGTGAGCACGTATTTGTGGATTTTTGTCGCAACTGATACCGTACAAGGCCCGAATCAATTTGATGGGAAGATGAGACTGAAGGGACGTCATGTTGACGATGTATCAGACAAGGTCAAAGTAACCAAGGTTTTTATAGATATGGTTATGTCGACGACGAGGACGTGTACACAACAGGTCCTCCGTCTTGACACCAGTCGTGAAACAAATCGGTACGAAATCGCAAATAATCAGGGGTAGTGGGCTTTAAATCCACGAGTAAATTGGCGTGTGGCGTTTGAGTGGCATCTTCGTACGCATGAGTCAGCCAAGGTGTTCCTAACAGTTTGGCTAAGACTTGCACTTGTGATTTATCTCGAGGACTATTAAACAAGACCACTTAATAAGCATTGAGACTAATGGTACGATGGGCTTTACTTTGTTGAAACAAATTGTATGTAATGTAAATAACACTGGCATTACGATGATGCTCTTTACGCGTAAACCACAGTTAAATTGCTTCTTCGTCTTCTCCTAACATGTCGTCAAAAATGACCCAATGAGTTTGACTAGGGTCAGACACGATCCCATCGTCTTCTCTACGAATGCCTTCTACAAACACAATGGCATCACCTTGACTTTCTTGCAAGAGGCTGTATGACGATTGCCCCTCTTTGTAACACCACACGATGCGATGAGGTGAACGATCAATCAAATGATGTTTATGTTCGATCAAAAGTTTGACAAATTCAGTTTTGCCTGAACCGCTTGGTCCAGCAATTAACATGTTAAAAGGATGACGAAGATACAAGGCTTCCCAACTAGCATGATCTAAGTGTTCGTCAATGAGTTAGCCATAGTAGTGTAGGGTATGACACTATTGAAACAAAAAAAGACAAGACAAGAGGTTTTATACTTTTTTCAAGACACGTTTATTTCAATGCAACACGAAAGATAAAAATACATAAAAGCCAAATAGATAAGTACAGGATTAAATACACATGGACACATAATAAAAGTGGTATATAAACAAGTCACTGTACAACATTGTTTAGGTAGCGATGATGTCCTAGAGGTAGTGTGTAATGTTCTTATAATCTCTACATGGGGTACAGTCACATAGATGTCTTCTCGGAAGGGTCTTTGTATGGGAATGTCCATGACAGTTCTGTCTTGAACAGAGTGATTGTCCTCGGTGACAGATTCTTTTTTTTTCTTGTTCTTCTTCTGGTACTGTCACTAACACAGTTTAAAAGTGACTTGTTTCACTCGACGATGGATTTTACGAACACAATGCTTGGGCATAATGGGATGCTTCGTTTATCCAAGTCTCAAAATCCCAACTTTTCCAGGCACGTACATCTGTCCAATGAGGGTGTAAATCAGAAGCTACACACACATGCTCGTACACTGCTTCTGTACGTAAAAGTTGACTAATCATTTTTTTCTGTAGAGGTCCAGACGTATCCAGATGAAAGCGTAAGGCGTTTAACAGAATGAGTCTCTCGTGAACATTTAAAGGAGTCACCATACTGTCTTTTTGTAGCTAGTATTCGTAAAGTGACCACAAGGCATCAACAGGTAAACGAAATCCAAGAAAACAAGTCACTAAAACACACACCATACGTCGACCCCAATTCATGGACACAGTTCTTGTAATAAGTGCTCGTAATCCTTCAACGTGTGAATATTCTCATTGATATCCTTCCACGGAATCTGTTTGATCAGAAATGATAAAGATTGTGGCATGGTCGTTCTATTTAATACTTCTTTATATTGAAGACCATCAATGTAGCTTCTGTACAGAATGATTTAAAATCTTCTCCTCCAAAGCGAAAGTGATTATTATAACGTGTAATTTCGTCCCACTGCCATTCAGGGTAACAGTCAAGAAGAATCAAAAGATCTTCAGATGTAAACGAACTAAATTCGAAAAAGTGGAAAAAGATACCCTTGATCCAGAGAAATCTGACACGTTGGTTAATTTTTGTCACTTTCATCTTGTGAATTTCCCGACACAAAAGTTCTTCAGTTATCCTTTGAGATTTTTCTTTAGCAAGGCTCTGCCAAACGTCCTCGTAGATCTTCTCTTGCAATTCGTGTGGTAATTCTTGAATATTATGTTTTATAGAGGGGTTATATACTGGTCTAGGTTTGTCTCCAACCCAAACTGGTTTGTTAAACGATATAAAAAGTATTGTCACTTTCAATCACTAGGTCTTACTAAAGGTAGGTATTGACAATTTGGAGACCATCGAGCATGTTCCAGGTAAGCGGAATCTTTATGTTCCCACTCGTAAATGGACACACCACAACTGAAGCACTTGACTTTATCCCCTTCGCCCAAGTCGAAAAATCCAACTCTGGCTAATTCTTCTGGATTTGGTCCAGGCAGATATTTTGGCCATTTATCTTTGAAGGTTTGGAATCGACATTTAAAGTGACAGTATTCAGGCAAACTCGTAGGGAACGAATATTCGAGTCTCCTCACTTCAGTTCGATGTAGGTACGGTGAAATTCCTAGGAGTCCACGATAACGTGTGGCACCGCTTTCGCATCCCTCAGGTTTGACACGCACAGCATCACTTTCTATGGTAGATATAGGGTTAGTAGTCATACCAAAGTTTCCACGATATCCTGCTGAATCGCTAAGGTCGAAGCGTCTGGCATCATTACAATCGCAAGGTTTAGCATCGCACTCTGTAACGCAATTACATTGGTAACCGCAAGGACACTTACAGTTTCCTTCCAGACAACTTCCCTTGCAATGCATGGGTCTTATCCATTCAGTACTTTTCACACTCGGGAAAGGCATATTTGTTTTACAATCCCCAAATTTGAATGATGTCTGTTTAAATGGATTCATCGTCTTTTCGCTTGGTCGTTGTAGTAACAAATGAACTATTGGCCATGGAGGATGTCCCTTTCAATATGTTGTCCAATCTCGACGTGACAGTATGGTAAAGTGAAGTGATTGGGAAGTCGTACTCTTTTTTGGTACACGATTTGATAGACTTTTTCCAAAGGTCGACTAACGATTTGGTGTGTGGGTAAACGGACGATCTTGTGCGGTTCATGGGTTGTCACTTGAAACGTTTCATCCTGTCCCTACTGTAAGGCTTCTTGTAGCACATCAAAGTTCACCACTCGACTGGTACGATAATTGAGAGTCAATCCTTTCACTTTACATTCGGTGTGTATTTATCCTTGTGCGTCTCGGTATTCGTAGCCGTAATTTTTAGGACCGCCACTTGCAAAGCATAGAATCTTGTCTTCGGGATGTTCATCTGTCCAGGCTCCTAAACGGTCTCCTTCGATGTCACGGTGACGTTGACCGAGTAGATCGATGTAGATGCAACTGTCCGTGTGAAAATACAACACACGATCTCCTAGCAGTTCTAACACTTCGTCCATTTTTGAGCGAGCGTGGGCTGTCACGTAAGCCGCAATGATGACATTTCCAAATTTGTCGGCTTCTACAAAGTCTAGTTCTTTGAAATTTATTAAGATCAAGTCCTCACGAATGACGTCCACGTGTTTGATGACTTTGGTTTTGTCGTGAATCATCTGGAAGTAGCGGGAAGGTTCGGACAAATACTCCGTCTTGGGTAAAGACGGTCGTTGTGCCATTTTACCCCACAAGCAATTTAGCATCACTTTGGCAAACGATCGCCTTCCTTCGTTTTTCTCGATGTGGTCTAAAGTGACACCTTCCTGCTCCCGATATTTTTCTTTGAATACCTTTTGATCATCGGGAGAGTGGCACCAGGACGCATAGCCGCTAGCTTCTTGTTTTAGTTTTAAAAAGGCATCTACGTAGTCTGCAAAAATACCTTTTGTGTGTCTCGTTGCCCTTGCGGTATTGTTGTGTCTAGGAAACGTTGTAAATTTCGTACACTTCTAACAGTTGGTATCCCAGGTCCAGAGCTTTAAACAATTCCACGGTAATCCACGTTCCTGTCAAGGTGCGTTCTTCCTGGGAGTGCTGGCAAGGTTGGCCTTGGTTGCACGTTTAGGCACAAGTGCGACACCAAGGAAACATCAGTTTTCCTTGGCAATGGTAATATAAAACGGGATGGTACAAGTCTATGGGAAGTAAGACTTTGCACTAGATCAATCCTTCGTACTGACGTATGTGGTCCAAGTCAATGTGCTCTGTCATCAATTCTGGGTGCCCGACGGGAAAGTGACAATATTTGCAGACGTAAGGAAACAGCGAACACACGTCGAAGTATTCGATTTCTTCTCCCTTCTCCTCGTCCTCTTGGTACAACAAACAAGTGGCATTCGTCCGTCTTCCGTACAAACTATTCCGAGGGTTCAATGGGTCCACCAACTTGTAACTTTCGACGATGCGTTTAAACTCGGGATCGGTTTTCAAACGCTGATCGTACTCGTGTTCCCATATTTCCACCACCTGGTATCCTTGCTGTTCTAACTTCAAGCGACAATGACAAGTAGTCTGGTACACGTCTTCCATAGTTCGTTGTAAAAACTGATTTTTGGTGTCACGTTGAGGGTAGCACATGGGATATCCGTGAAATAAGCATCCATTAAACTCGTACAGGATCTGAGGGTTTTCTAAATCCCAGCCATCCACCGAATATATTCCGATGGTCTTTTCACCTCCTCCGTTGCGAGCGTCTTGGATCCATTTGTCTTCCTTGTCGCACAAGTAATGGAGCCAACGTAGGGCTTTGACCGAATATTGACGTTTGACAAAATTTGTCGTTTGAGGACTGATGACAGCTAGAGTATTTTCGGGCAAAAAGCGTTTTCGGTATACTATGGAACATGCTTTGGCAAGGGTACAAGCTTCTTTCAAAGGATCGATCCCTCCGTACTCTATGAACAATTCTCAAAATTTTCCACAACAACGTCGTAAAATGTCCACGTCAGAGCGACAGTACCTTAACATTTCTTCTTGAAAGTCAAAGGGGTCCGAGGCGTGAATCTGGTACCAAGAATGGAAAGCTTCTCGTTGTTCGGTGCGCATGTTATCGGGGTCGTAGTCGTCAGCCTCAGGCAAATGGGGTAGAACGGTACGTTGATTGGCTTCGGTATTGAAAAGTGTGGAAATAAACTTTAGCCATTTCTGTCATGCCAAATATTTTAGGCATGCGGCTCAAAGACATGGCTAAGTAACCCATTGAATCTTTAAACTGCACTTGTCCTACTTGCATAGAAATGATTTTGGCTCCATTCAAAGTCACTTGAGGACGTTCGGTACTTTGTTCCGCATAGTATCTGAGCAGAAACTGCCCATCGTATCCCGAGAAATTGTGAGCCATGACCGTGGCATGGTGATCTCCGTAACGTTTGATGTCTTCTGGACTCAAAGTTTTGTCGATGGGGTTTAAGATCCATCGGGCAAAATTGACCAAGGTGTTTGACTCTCGAAATATTTTTTCACGTCCTCCAGGAATCTTGCTACCGTGAGGGCAATGACTAAAGATAGGTTCTTGGATGCACTTATCGCACGCACGGTGAGATACGCAAAAATTAGGAATGTGAATATCGGTCTCTTGCTTGCATTCGAAATAAAAAAAGATACAATTCCCTTTCTTCTGGGTATCGTCTGGTCGGGTTGATATTTTTGAATGAAGCATTCGTGCTCCAAGTCCACGATTTGGTGACAAATGTGACATCGTTTCTTCCCTCGACAAACATGAAACTAGGCATTACTAGTACGTATGCCTTGTCCACAAGTAGGGCACACTCTCAGAAGCTGACAAATACTTTTCTGCTGTGAACCTTGCATCTTCAAATGTTGTTAGTAACAGGTAAGACTGACAAAAGTGCGCTGGCAAATAGGGCAATGCACTCGTACCTGTACAGACAAGGTTTAGAGTCCAAACATCCCTCACATTTCGATCCACAATAATTGTGTTGCTGTTGATTGTTATAACCATAGTCACACTTTTTTCACAGTAGTAACTGTATCCCAGAAATGCAGTAATACTGGTAATGGTATCGAAATGACCATCGTGATGATAGACGTGAATGTATTTTTCGTCTTTGAAATCGTGGCCTCGAAACAAAAGAGGAAAACGCACTTATTGAGGGTGTACATTTACGGTGTAATGTGGAGCCAAGACACCTTGCAATGTTTGCATTTCTGGAATACCGCAAGGGGTGTCTTTGGATATCCCTGCTTGCTGTAATTAACAGGAGTTCTGCTTCACTTCTTTGTTTGGCTCGGTCCGATAGTTGAATAGTTTTCCAGGCTCTTTTCCATTCTACCGTATCGTTCTTGTTGGCATTCGTTTGTCCCACGACGATGGCTCGGGCTAAACACATCTTGTTTTGAGGATTGTTAATTCGGACGAGGCTTAGTTTCGTGTTGCGAAGTTTGTCGACCAATAATACTTTTTTGCGTCCTGTTCCCTGGGGAAGAGACACGTGGGTCATGAACAGTGTTGCTTTTCCGTCGGCGATGTGAAACTTGTCGTTGGATTGTTGTACATGTTGAATCTTGTCGATGACTTTGGAAGGTGTTAATTCTGATGGACTGCTAAACTCGATCCAAACAGGAGACTTCAAATTATCGTGATGAATATAAAGTCTCAACCAATTGTATTCTTTGGCTTGACATTGCTGTTTCAGTGCAGTTAACACAGAATCCCACACCTCGGTAATGAACCCTTCTGTATTCTCCAAAGGTACATTGGACTTGAAATCTTTAAACTTTACGGTATACGTGTAAGCCGTTGTTCTAAATTTTCGAAAGGAACGTTGTCCGTCTCTCGAATTTGATAGTACTTTTCAGGGTTTACTAAGGGTGGTGTACTTTGTTTGGATGTCAATTGTCTGCGTGCGGATTCGGGCTCACTCATGTCATCTTCAAAATCACTGGCATGAATTTGTGCCAAGACTTCAGCTACTGTGCTAGGCGATACATTATGTTTCTGTCTCTTACTGTCTTCTCTTTTCTCCACAACATGATGTGGTCCTTTCATCTTGTCTGCAAAAAGTCAAATGACTACCTTTTAAAGACCATAATCCCTATATATTCATGTCCGATCCGTGGATATATAAAGGGTTAGTGTCTAACCGTTCAGTATTCATTTTATTCTCACATTGACCAGAACGATGGAAGAACCTACACAAGTTGAACTTCTCATCAGAGCTTTACGCGGGGTCATTCGAAAGTTTTCTTCAGACAGGCCGACGGACTGCTCTCCCGCCTTTCGAGATAAAAGTCAAGATACTTGCTATATCTGTAAGAAGAAAGGACATAGCGCTACAGAATGTCTAGATCGTGACAAAAACAAAAATGGTACCACAAGAGACAAAAGTCAAGATACCTGTTTTCATTGTAAAGAAAAGGACATTGGTCTCCAAACTGCCCTAAGAAACAACAGGAGCAGAGGGAGGAGAGGGAAAGGAATTCTGAACAGGAGGAGAAGGAAGAGGTACACTCCGTCAAGGAAGAACCCCGACACGTTCACAAAGACAAGAAAAGAAGACGAAACGAAAGTGAAGAGGAAGAAGAAAAAGAAAAACCTGTGACAGTAAAGAAAATGAAAAAACAGAAAGAGTGAAACAGAAGAAACCTATTAACTTTTTTAAAGTGGTATTGTGTTATGTTATGTTGTGATATTGAATTGTAAAGTTTGTACCAGAATACACCAGAGAGAAAAAACGTAAGTGTCTCTTGGTTTTGATTTTTATAGAATAAGAACCTACACTCACACATTCATTCACTCACACGTACATCATGGGTTTAAAAAAATTGAAAAAAGGACTTTTTTAGTTTTCATTGAATTAGGCAATTGAAATAGTATTTCTTTTCGAAAAAATTTGAGTGGCCCTGAAAAGGACCGTTGGTGTTTTGTTTGTTTAAAACAAAACAAACTCAGAAACGGGACGAATTCCTCTTGAGCTGTCTTAAGCCTTTGCCACGGCTAAGACCTACTTCGGAACTGATGGTTCATGTCAATGATTTGGTAGAAATCACTAACGGTGGTATGGCAGACGTAATCACATTAAGATTGGGTTGTTTAGGTCGTGAATGTCTTTTTCTCTTCGGTCGTGATAAAGAAATCTGATACATTTGTTTCAGACTCCTTAACAATGCTAAAATATCTAAAAGTACGGTCGTGACAGTTTCATTTTCACTATTCTCTTTCTGTCCTTGGTCTTCTTTCCTCACTGTTGCTGCTACTGTTTCTTCCTGTGTTTCCTTCTTGCTTCTTCTTCCTGCTGTTGAATAAGAAAAGATTGTTCTTCTACTTTATGTTGTTGTAAAAATTGCTCCAATTCTTCTTTTTTGTCTCTGCTTAAAATTATCGAAGTGTACATAAGAAGATGCAGAAGGTAACGAAGCTTCCGGAATAAATTCTTGTGATGTTAAAAAATCCCCAATATCCCAGTAAAAATCAACTTTTTCTGGATGTAGATTTGTCATGACTTTAGTAGTCACTGCTGGCCCAATACTTGCTTTCTCTACTACTGGCTCACCCTCATTCATCGTCTTCTTAGTGTCCGACATTATTGAAAACTCTGTCGAATCGATTGACTTCGCACAGGCGCTAGTACCTCTATACAGTAAAGGTGACGTCACAGACTGCTCTCTTCCGATTGGATGACTGTGACTGACTTTTGTAACGCGTGTTTTGGATTGGTGAAAACACTCAATCCGTTTCGATCCGCTCTTCCCTTATAAATAACCGCAGTTCGCGGCATTCGCTTCACCTGTTCTCATCACAGGATGCGGACCAACGTAGAATCTTCTACCCTTGTTTCTACCATGCTGTTTCGGACTGATCTACCCATGTATGTCAGATCATCGTGGACTGTCATTCATATGACCGATACAGCCTTTTGGAAGAGAAGGATATATGTGGAAAGACAATGTTGTTTAAAGAGAGTTCTCCTCTATGGTCCAACAGTGAGGATACGTTTCAGGAAGAGAAGAAGATCTGTGAGATGTCCTCTGTGTCAACAAGATAATATTAACATTACACATAAAGGCCCTTCTCAGGGCCACTCATATTCCTCGAAAAGATATTAGCTTTCTTTGCCTCCATTTTCCCCTTGTCGCTTTACAGTCCCCTATACAAATACAAATCATATTTCCCATGTTCCATTTCCCTTGAGGCGAGATAGACCCACTATGTTCAATTTCCCCTTGAGGCTAGAGAGGCCCACCATGTTAAATTCCCCTTGTCGCTTTATAGGCCCACCATGTTAAATTGCCCTTGTCACTAGATAGACCCACCATGTTAAATTCCCCTTGTCGCTCGATAGACCCACCATGTTAAATTCCCCTTGTCGCTAGATGTGCCCCATATTACTACTTTGGTGTGACGGTGATATGGATTTTAATAAATTTCTAAATTTTTTTAGTGGTGCTCAGGCTACCCCGCAAGGATTTATAACTATAAATTTATCAAATCCTCGGACACGATATCGTATTGGATTAGACCGTATTTATAATTCATTCAGTTAACCCCATAGCAGCAACGCATGGCGTCTATTTTATTGATGAATTAATAGCAATTTCGAGAAAGTATTAGTTAGTTAAATGGACGCCTTTTTTAGGATTTTGAACAAGCCTTGGTTTGCCGAAAAGGCGCCTGTAACATGTTGGTCTGTTCACCTCCTCTGCTGCTAGTGCTGTGAGAAAAAGTTTGTACAGCAATAATTCCAGGGATTATTTGAACCAGTTGTATTACCAAGCAACGATGTTAGATACACTCATCCAATATGAAAGTGACCTTATTGAAACATCAGAAGATAAGGTTTTCATGATTGAAATGCAGAGAAAGCAAAATGTAAGGAGTGGTCTGTGCTGTATAAGTGATTAAACCTTTCATTTCTTCGAAGAGTTAGACAATGTCATCAGAAAACTTGAAACAATAGAAAATGTAAATTTGTATGGCAAAAGCTTTTATGACTTTGTAACATCAAGAGTTCTGCTAAATGAGACACTGAACCAAAAGTGGTGACAGATCTTTAACATTGAATATGATGAATATTTCTCTGTACAAGTTCAGAAGTTAATAGAGGAGGTAGTGAGTATGTATTTGTTAATGTCAACTGCACAGTTTAGATAAGAATTCAAGATAAAAGTTAAGGTTAGGGAGGAAGAAGCACACAGGAAAAAAATTCAAATGAGAAGAGACAGTAAACTAAAAGCTTCTTCAGAAGCACAAATAAGCTCTAAGCAAAGTCACTTGAAGAAAGACAGATAAGATTATTCTTCCACCTCACAACAGCAAGGAAGCCTGAATAAATTAGTAAAAAGGAAAGCAGTAAAGAAAAAGACCAGAAAGGGAAAAGGGAAACGATCAAAGAGAACTAAGTGGCGGTGTGGAAGATGTCAGGAGTACTGTATAGTTGATAGTGTTTGTTGTGATGTGTGATACACGGTTTCATTATGAGTGTCCATTGGTTTGCTCAGAGATGAACAGGAGCTTTAGGAGGAGGAAAGGATATGTCCAGACTGTAAACTTTCGGGTGACGTCATAAAGGAATAAATTAATAATATTGGCAATGTCATTATTTATTAGCTCGAGTACTACCAATAAGTGCACTATAATTTTCAATATTTCTCATGATTTTAAATCCCTGTGCTTCCTAGCTGTGTCAATGGGAGTAACTTCATGCTATGGAAATATGTATATGTCTATAGTGTTTTGATCATAAAAGTGTTATATTTATGACCTACATGCATTCAGTATATTACAATAATGAGTTAATTAGAACTTGAAACATTATGATGTAGGAGAAAAATGTATTCACACATTGTTCATGGTCCAATGGATTTATCCTAAAATCCATTATATAGGTCAAATAATGGCTCTCATGTATGATACATACAAATTTGAAGATACTGAAAAACGGTCTTTTTCTTTACTGCTTTCCTTTTCACTGTATTTAGAGGAAAGGATAAATAAATTTAAAACAAAACATGTTCTTCACATTTTGATCAGTCTTACCATAAAACAATGCGTGATTCCGTCATCTTTTGTTGATTTTTTTCCTGCTTCTTCCGGACAATTGAGCAATTTAAATTTCCCGGAATAACTTATAAATAGGCGCGTACGTCATTTTCAGTTTGCCAATGAGAGTGCAGTATTCCATTCAGCATGTTGTTCTTAAATATTAAGCGGGCGCGATCAGGTACGTGTCTAGCGATACCGTGGGAAAATAATTTGGCATTCCTTAAAGTTATGATATTAAGTCAAACTTTTCATAGGGTTAAATAGACGAATGCCTGAGCTAAATATCGTTGCCAAATTTATTAAGCTAATAACAGCGTTTATTCTTAAATGGGTCACGCGAGACAGGAGAGAAGTGTCCTCCCTTGTAGTTATTATATAGTATATGTACGACAGGTCGATTGTAAGCAACGATACGAGCCCTTGTGAGGCACATTGCAGCCATGTACATCTTCTTTCCCAGAAAAGGTACATTGCTGCCGTGTGAATAGACACGGCTTTAGAATATGCATAATTTCATGATAGTTTGTGTTACTTTAGTTGCAAACTTATCTGGACCCAGCCACTTTCAAGCCAGACCCAATCCAAATTTTGTAAGCTAAATCCCGGACCAAGGTATCACAAATAAATCGTGCAAACAAAGCCAGCATACTATCCTTGATTCCATTTTCCGATTGAGTCCACCAGTTATATTTCATGCAATGAAAAATAAATTTGTAATGTTACCTTGCAATGTTGCAAATTCATCGCAAAAATGTAGAATGAGGGTCAAAAATGCATAGAGCGGAGATACTTATTTCAGCATATCGTGTGCGGTAACCACAAGTTTGCAAGCTCCCTCTGCGTCATATAAAACTTATAACTTAGCCCTGTTTCAGGGATAAATGTGCCAGATCTGAGATAATAATAATAGGCAGCATATTACATTGATTTTCATGTGTATCGTGTTTTAGTGCTTTGCCTGTTTGCTTGCTTTGTGGTGGGGTTTTGGGGGCACGGGTAGTTTGATTCTTTCGGCTACTTTCGTTTTCTGTTGCTTTCATAGGGCCCATTACTTGAAGCGGCACTTCAAACAACTAGAATATCATCTGCATTTTCATTCGCAAGCTATAGGCAGGCATACAATTTTTATTTAAAGTTGGAATTTCATTACATAATAAAAACATTAGCTAGTTGGAGCTATTTTACCGACTATAAATATTAGCATCACACATAATTCAACAATCAGTCATATAGTACTTACGATCATAAGTTCTTTTTTTTCAGGGGTTGGGTGTTTTATTTTTGTTTCAAAAATGTTTATACTCTTTTAAGACTGTATTAAAATACACATGTTTAATAGCTAGTCAATGCACATTTAAGCTAATTCCCCTCTCCCAAATTTATAATGTCTGATTAAATATTCAATGCAGATAAGTCAGTTTACATGACTATCATATACACTGTTTTAAATAATGTTTATAAAATAATGACTGACTAATAACATCCTTAAGATATTATTTACACATTAAATATTACACAATCCAACGTTTGTGCAATCACTAGCTATAATCGAATATACAACAGTCAGGGCAATCAGATACCTACAATCATTTCGAAAAACTAAGATCTGAAGAGCTAAGTATGCAACTGATTTTGGTAGCTGCAGAAACATTTTTACCAATGTTTACGTATGATATGAAACATTTATTAAGTTAGCTGCCAGGCCAGGTCTTTAAAAGCGATTTTTATGTATATTTAATTTGTACTGTTTGTTAGTTTTTTCCCCATCACTTTATATTAGGTATAATTATGTTCGGACTTGACCGTGTCCAGAAACAAGTTCCATGTGTACCTGGCCAGTAACTTTTATTTTGTAAACAAATAATATATAGTTAATATTTCTATATGAGTGTGGATTAAATATTATGATCATTATTAATGGAAGTAAACATGATTATTTGGGTCTGAGTCTAGGACATTGGAATTTCCCAAAATAAACCTGGTCCACTTGATATTTCCCATCTGTTTTAATATAATTTTAGTAGCAGATTTTATCTGGCTGACAACTTAGAATTTACTAGTTTTATTAGATAATGTTGTTTACTTAAGAAATTAATCATTCTTGCATTTAGCATCTGATAAGAATTATTTATTCAAATTATTTTTCACTGGACATACAAAGTGCCCATCTGTAATACTCTTTGACTGGAACATTAATTTGGAATCATTGTGAAATCAGACAAGAGCGTTTTAAGATTATAATTTTGGGATACATGAAAAGACTGTTAGCATATCATCACACTTCATGTCATTGGCATATTACTACAAGAATATCAACACATTCAATATTGCAACCTATTTGGAATACCACTGGAATTCAGTATGAATTTTATACATTTCATCTTGTGATAAATCTTTAAGGACTATTTGGGATTTAATTCGCATTACGGTAAGTTATTTTTGAAATCTCACTTTTTATTCTGGGGAAATATATTATTCATTGAATTTAAATGTTTTTAAAAATCTTATTTAATATAATGCCCCAATTTTTTGTTACGACTCTATGATCTTCAAGCTATGTACGAGACAAGAGTGAAGACGAACTAGTTTTGCTCAGCTGAACTAAATGTCATTGTCAATTTAGTGTTTAAAGGCTGAGCACTGCAGTATAATTATAGAGCATGAATAGCATATATAAGCTGCAGGCTCATTTGGTCAGGTTCCAAGAATAAAGAAAAGCTTTCGCTGATCTCTTACACCTTAAAATTGTTGAATCTTTATACTATACTGTTACGTTTAGCGGCTTAAAATTAAGCACAAAGAAAAAGCAGCAGAGGGGGCGAATCAGACAACTTTTTTTTGTTTTTATTTTTGATTATACCCCCTCCAAAATAACACTAGACCCTTCTCGCGAAAAAATAAGTCTCCGACCCTTGTCTGAAAACATTCGCGTCGCAACGTCGTTGTCACTCACCCCCTCTGCTGCTAGAACTTTCAGTTCTAGGTTAACCGAATATTTTATCAAGTCCTTAGGACGAAAATCATTTATGATTTCACAAATAGACTAATTTGTAAAACCTCCTCTTGTAAATCAATCAGATTATTAGACTGATCTGTGAGTTTGAAATTAATTCTGGTTAATGAATTATTATGACATCGCATATAGACTGGATTCACCGGGGACTCAATTATTAAAAATCCTGGAGGGGCTGTTGGTGCAAATGAATACAAAATATATCCTTGCTGAGCTTGATTTGATCGTTCTAAATTTATTTGATAGCTTCCTTCGATCACATCACATACTAAATTGAGCGCAATCACCGTTGAAATATTCACATTGAACGGAGCAATATGCCTGCCACCACCATCTGGGTCATTATTATGTTTGAGGATAGTTGTTTGTGGTTGTGGTTGTGTTTTTTTCCACGTATCATGGATTTTTTTGAAACCTTCATCGATGGCATCACTGAGAGAATTTTGTAATTCTGAGATATTATATCCTGGTAGTTTGAATGTGGGGATATCTTTGACGCGTATATTATACTTCGTTGCAAATGTTGTTCTCGTTTGGGGGTTATTGTGATCTAATATATCCTGAATAATTTTTAGGTTAAATGTTTCCATGTCATTGATGATTTTGTTACATGTTTCTACAACGCTGATAAATTCATCTCGAGTGAGAGTACCGGATTTAAGGGGTATTAACAACAATGAAAAATCTTTATTCATTGCTGTGAAATTGTCAATGATTTTAGGTTCGTTAACAAAAAAATGATGATGCTCCTTTACTTCCTCCTCTTCTCCAATTGGTCGATATACTAAACTAAAAAACTCTATAGTAAATCTATGATCTTTATAACTCTTTACTGGATTATCAGATTTTGTCCTGTCGGTGATATAATCAGTTTTTTGTGGTTCTGGTAATTTAATGGTTTTTCCTCCGGGTGGTAATTCAGGCCATCCTAGTACGGTTCTAATAGAACTCTGATAGATATCTACGACGTATCCTTCTGTGCTTATTTCAATGGCAGATGATAGTGTCGGCACATGAACTGTTATAGCTATTTTTGATTCTATTCCAGTAATCGATTTTATTCTACGCGCGAATTCATCATTGATTTGTTCAATTTGATATGATCCGGTTGGTATGGAAACAACGTTCCAGTCTGGGGTACCGTCGGGTTTATTCTTATTTGCAAATACCAGTGAATTATTCGGTTGTTGACCACCAAATGGTTTTGACCTAATATTTGGCCAACTGTGGTATACTCGTAATTTTGCTAGCGCGATTTCCTTCACTGGGACCGGAGAGGGGAAATTCACACTGAATTCTGGTTTCGTTGAGGTTATTGAGATCATGCTTGTTTGTACTGGGTTTGTGTTCTCCACTATTTGTTGAAGTAATTCCATCTGTGTTGTCATTGTTATTATATTCATGATGTATTTCTAATTTTGACATCGCAGAATCATATATATCTACCATCGCTGAAAACTCACTCTCTGATATAATTGTATCATCGAGCGATGACGATATCAATGAGGATAATTGCGAGTATGCAGTGGACACAACATGAAATTGAATTATGTAGTCTTGTAGTTTCCGTTGGCTGCATGAGGATATTTTTTTTGTGATTATTGAAATTATTCCAGCGATTGTTGTTGCCGCAGAAATGCAAATTGGAACAGCTATCGGAGCCATCATTGTCACTGAAGACAGTATAATACCTGCTCCGGTGATTACACCACTCACAGCGTACACAGTAACATCAATTGCGGTAATTCTCCTGCGATATTTTTTAATTTTCAATTCATACTCCTCAGACAAGGTTTTGAGTCTAGTTTGATACTCTCTGACCTGATCATAGCGATATTGCGATGATGAAATCATTTTTTATTTTAAATACGCTAGCGTTTTCAATTGAAACCGTTAGTGAAATTGCTTTGCAATTTTCAACTTAAATCCGCTACGAATTCCACATACCACGTTGTTGTAACCCTAACCAAATTTTTATCAGTAGCTATTAACGTGAACTGTTCAGTTGTATCCTTGTCGATGATCGTTGAAATCGTATTATTGACCCCGGATGAACTGGACGATGAAATATTAAATTGAGTCGTTCTCACTATTGTTAATCGATAAATACCCTTAACTGTTGCAGTGATGTCTAATTTGTTGTTTTCAGGTGTCCACTCAAATGATCCGTGTTGGATTGTGTATACCACGTTGTTGGTTTTCTCATGAGGAATTTTTGTTTTTTCAATAACTGTTATCATCCTCGAAAGATCACCTTTGACGGCTTCGATGAAGTTTTTCGTCTCATCGATGGATTTTTTAATATCAGGGAGTTTTAGTTCAATTTTATCGAATGTAGTTCCAATAAATTTATCAATGATATTTCTACGAAATGCGGTAAACTGTTTTATGTGTTCTTCGGTTTTAGATTGAAGTGTTGCTAGTTCTAACGCAGAATCTTTAAGAGTTTTAAATCGATCTGTAATCGTCGAAAAAATGTACACCCGGTTTGAGTTTACCCTGATTGGAAAATAACGCGATAGTATACTCGATTGCGTTTTGTTGTTTAACCAAAATATCATCCAGAGAAATATTACTGGTTTTCAATTTACCCTGATCGGAAAATAACGCAACGGTGTTCTCGATTGCCTTTTGTTGTTTAACCAAAATATCATCTAGAGAAATATTACTGGATTTCAATTTACCCTGATCGGAAAATAACGCGATAGTATCCTCGATTGCATTTTGTTGTTTAACTAAAATATCATCCAGAGAAATATTACTGGTTTTCAATTTACCCTGATCGGAAAATAACGCAACGGTGTTCTCGATTGCCTTTTGTTGTTTAACCAAAATATCATCTAGAGAAATATTACTGGATTTCAATTTACCCTGTTTGTCTTGAAATACAACTATTTCATTCGGGTCAACACTTGTTAAGTTCAATGTCTCAGCGATTTCATCTTTAATTTTTTTTTGTATATCCTTGATAGAATCAGGAGTTGCAGTGTCATCGGGTTTGGGTTTCAGAGGTCTCCCCCAAATATCAATCATGATATTTTATATATCTCTCTCTAAAAAGCGATTACTAGTGTAGTCATTTACGACAATGTGTGGTGATTTTCTAGATGCTGAAATAGCGTCAAGGACATTTAATACTTCACTGCCGCATATTGGTGGGTCATTGATTTGTTGTGTTGGTAGCGTAGAATACCAAGTCTTCATTGGAAGGGTTTTTATATAACGCATAAACTCTTTTGGTGGGGCTAATCCATATGAATCAAAATAGACAATCCCACGTGGATCAATAGCGTATGCAACCCAGTGAGTTCCAGGTCCGGTGCTGTTATCGAGATTAATAATACCTGTTTCAGTTTTGTTAGGTTGATGTGGTAATTGATCTTTCATAAAAACACCTCTGAAATTTTTAATCACTAGTTTTTTAGCAGCATCCATTAAATCAAAATTGGACATTGGAACCATCGAAGATTTGGGAACCATAGGTTCCTCAATTAATAAACCGTTCCTGGTAGTCTCAGGCCTGATCCGTGAACGGATCTCCCGCTGTACCATGAATACGGGGTTCCTGGTAGTCTTAGACCCTTTCCGCTGTACCATGAATACGGGGTTCCTGGTAGTCTTAGACCCTTTCCGCTGTACCATGAATATGGGGTTCCTGGTAGTCTTAGACCCTTTCCCTTTTTTTTATACCCTTGACCTTTCTTCGGTTCATATGATTCAGCAATGCTCTGTACCGCTTTTGTTCCCAAGCCTCCAACTACCCCCAATGCGGCCGCTTTTGCTACTGCTGGGGCTGCTGCCGCAACCAATGCTGGTATTGCAGCAAACAACGGAAATATACCACCTGTTTTTATCATATTTTTGATAGCAGCCGCAGAGAGTGTGATCTGAACTCCTTTTTTATCCTTGAAAGCATCATTGAAATGTTTCACTTGACGAGTTGTCAGCGATAATTTATTTGCACCACCAGTCATTTGATTAGGTTTCAACGTGATTGTGGTTCCACATTTTTTAGCCGATTCTGATTGCAATTTTTTGATTTGACCAGGAGTTAACGCAACACTAATAACACTATATGACATGTTATACATAATTGATTGATTCTAAATCGTAAAACGATTCAATGGAAATATCCTTCGGATTTTCAATTACATATTTTCCACTGGTGCATCTACCACTCTCATTCTTCCACCAACACCTTCAAGTAGCATTGATTTATCACTGAGAATGACAGCAACCGCTCTATAATTAGCAACACCACCAGGACGGGTTACACGGGCTCTGAAGTGTATATCAACGACAGATTGTCTTGTTAAATCAAGATGTTCCAGTGAAAAGTAATAAATCGGATAGAGGCTTTTGAAATCCCATTGTGATATTTGCAAACCGGTATCCACATTTTGATCACGTGCCATAAATGACAACAGGTTATGATAGACACGTGCAATATGATTTTGACCGTAATCAAGTTGCACGTCTTCAGATGGTTCCTGCTGCCCGTTTATTCTCAGCGAGACTTCATTAACACCTAACTGATCAAATATCATATGACTTCGTTCTTGATTACCAACTCGTATAGTATTCTGTAATGCAATAAATATATGACGTGGAGCTGAAACCCCTTGTTTTGATGCCAGGTGCCATGTGAATGTACCATTAACATTGTCTTGTTTAGTATCCGTAGTCACTGATAACCAACTCAATAACGACTTTCCTCCTTGGTCCATAAATGATAACAATTTTCCTTCTGCTGTGATTGATGGAGTTAACACTGGCATCCACAATGATAGTTTTGTTAAAACGACTTTACCATCAGGAACAGTAGCATCACGCCATATTGCATCATTATCAGTACCCTTTCGTACAAGCGCTACTGTGTGTTTAGCTCCATAAATAACTTTTCGGACGTTTCTACAGAATCCGAATATATGATGCAGTGGAATTGCACATGAAAATTGACGACGCTGTCCTTGTAATGTTGATACACGTGTTGCAAATCCTAGATTGTAAGTAGTAATAGTATTTATGACATCAAATTCACCAGGTGGTCTTGTATATCCGGCTGGTGCTGGATTAACTGCAGTGACTTGTGTTACCTTGACTCTAGAATACTGGTTGTGTTCAGCGTTATCAGTAATATCCTTTGCAAACATCATAGATGGACCCGCTGATCTTGAATAATCATCAGAATATCTTGCTAACCCTATAATTGTTGTAGCCACATCAACTTCACGGTCAATGGATTCAATTTCTTTTCCATCAATGAGATATCTAGCGCTTTCAAATAACGCCATGATACCGTTATTAACAAAACCAACTCGGGTAGTTGGGCTAATGTCATATGGAGGATCATTATGAGCAGCATCATTTGTTACAAGTTCTCCTTCTACTTCAATAAACGCTTCACAAGGCAAAAAGTATTTACTGGTATCATGAACTTGAAGTTCAATTCGTGATCGGAGATCTGGTTGTACTGCGTGATAAGAATAAAATTGAAAATCGCGTACAGAATCATCTTTACGCACTGGGGCATCCATATCAAATGCTGGATCAGATGACCTTTTGAACATTTTATTCTATTTATCAGAGTCTAAATCGGATTTTCCATTTCATCGTGAAAAACGCTAGCGCTTTCTACGTGGTTTTTTAAAGCCACTTCCTGCTATCATGTTTGCTGTCATGTTATTTTGGTCCTCTTGATTTACCATCGACGCTAGTTTTTCATCTACTGCGTTATTTATTATTTTACTAACACTTGCAGGCATTTCTTCTGTAGATGGCAATGGTACCTGTTTCTCTTTTCGTCTCACTAATGATGTTATTTTATCCTTCGCAGTTGAAAACGCTTTCCCGGCAAGATCTCCAACAGTACTAATACCCTTATCACGAATAACATCAATGGCTTTCATTCCTAGTTGTTTAGCTAACGGCATCACTTTTGGGGCCGTTCTTGAAAAGAATCCTAAAATGGTCTTGCCGAGGCCATCTCCGTAGTATGCTCTATAAACTGGAAACCGTGAATTAACTACATAGACGAGGGTTGGTTTATCATGATTGTAGTGTATAATCATCTTGTTATAAAACTATTAGTTTTTTAATTAGTGATCAATCGCTGTAATAACCATGGGCATCTTTGTGATTTTCAACTAACTCAGCAATGAGTTCTCGATATACATTAATTAATGTCCATGATACCACCGGCAAATAATCGTCTACAGATATCAGCTGCCTCATTAATTATTTCTGGAGAGTTATTTCCGGCTCGTTTCCCTCCGATGAGGACTTCTAACCGTGATATATCACTGAGAATGTTACCAGGACAAGTAACGCTAGTGTTTTCAACTATTCCGCTACCTAAATACTTATCTTCAGTTGACTCCTCTTCATCCTCTTTAACTACTATATTCATTTGATTTATTTTACTCAATACTTTGTCTTTAAAACTCTCAAAATCATTGCGGTTACCTTCTGTGATTCTAGATCTACCACGGTTTGCCAAGTATATTTTTTTTATCCAATTCTTGTCGTTTTTTATATACTCTTTATACTCTTTGTTTACAGTTATTTCTCTTTGATCGGGTGAAAAATTCCGCGCGGTAAAGTTAATTAAATCATTGTCATCTTTAAAACTTTTAATTATGTTGTATGCAAAGTTTTTAAATATACTTTGCGGTGAATACATTTTTGCTATAGTAATGTCTTCTTCCTCTTCTTGTTTTCTTGCAATAGCACCTAGTTCTTCTAGTACTTGCTCTTTTTTTTGTTGTTGCCGTGAAGTAGCTACTATATCCACTGGAAGTGTTTTTAATGATTTTTTTGTTTGTTTAGTTCTTTTTGCTATTTTTTCTAACACAGGGAGAAAAGTCTCTTCTTGTTTTTTTCCTTGCTCAGAGATTGTTGACACTATCTGTTTCGTTGTTGTAGTTATTGGTTTAAACAACTCTTCAGATCCTGCAGCAAAATCAGTCTGAAGACTCTGTCGTTCTTGCAGTTTATTCCTGACAGAGTCGCGAATTGGTATAAATTTCTTAATTGCATCTAGTCGCTCACGAGCCAATCGGGTCGTTAATGCTTCATTGACCATTATTTGAAATCAGAAACCATTTTTCAATTGCGAAACAATTTTCCCCATCGATGATTCCATCCTTAACGATCCAATTTTTTATTGCTGTGAAATATTTTTATTTTTTATTGCTGTGAAATATTTTTATTTTTTATCCATTGATTTTGCCTGTTTTGGTGCCATTTTGGTGGTTTTCAGTTGAAAATCTCAAAGAGATTTTACAGTCAAGTAGTCGATTTTACATGGGATTTTCCATAAGGAAAAGCTGTTAAAACTCATTTTTGATGATTTTTAGCCATTTTTCATCAATTTATGCCTGTTTTCAGTGATGTTTGGTCATTTTTCATCGATTTTCATCAAAAAACCTCGTAGGGTCAAGTAGTCGATTTTGCATTGGATTTTCCATAGAGAAAAGCTGTTAGGATTCTATTTTATTTTCGCAGTGTGAAATATTTTCACTGATTCAATCAAAAAATGACAAAAAAAAAAATGAAAATCTCAAGGAGATTTTACTGTCTGACAAAATCTTTTGAGGGGCCGGTCAATCAAAATAGTTCATTTTCTTGAATTAAGTCTCGTAAGTTTCTAATTTTAGAATTAACTTCCTTTTTCAATTCATATTCGTTACCCAATTCTTTTCGTATTCCTTCCACGATGGTATATAACGGAACAAACACATCTACTTCACTGGAAAATGCAAGAGAGTCTCGAATAGAATTTTGAATTTTTTTGATGAGTGCATATTTCTTTGGCAACATATACTTGTTAGTGCTAACTCCGTATTCTATATCCTGAAAATCCGACTTGATTTGATCAGGATTTAACCCATCTGACAATTTAATATTCTGATTTTTCAATTTTGCAATTTCAACTATGATGCTATTCATAATTTCAGAATTCATATATGATAATACATATTTCTAATTCATTTTTCAAAAATAAATGAGCCGTTAATATTTTAAAAATTCAGTCTGTATATATAAATATCTTTTTTAAAAATTCAGTCTGTATATATAAATATCGTTTTTAAAAATTCAGTCTGTATATATAAATATCTTTTTTGAAAATTCAGTCTGTATATATAAATATCTTTTTTAAAAATTCAGTCTGTATATATAAATATCTTTTTTAAAAATTCAGTCTGTATATATAAATATCTTTTTTAAAAATTCAGTCTGTATATATAAATATATTTTTTAAAATTAATTCTGTATATATAAATATAAATGCAGACAAAAATAAATATCAACCATGATGAGCGATTATCAGTCATTTGGCCCCCTTGATATAGGCCGTTGTGGTTCTATTTGCATTGATTGGGTCCCTTATTAGGCCTTTGTGTCTTTCATAGTGTTCCTTTGTTAGAGCATTTTTCTCTTTCTGTTTTATATCAGAATGTTTTTGCTCTTTCAGATATGACCCTATGACCGTTTCTTTTAGCCTATAATTCATTCTGGGTTTACCCAATGTGCATCCACGAACCTTTTTTTGGCCGGTAATTCATTTTTGAACACCATACGGGGTAACCCAAATGTGATGGAGAGCTAATTACATCCATGGATGTTATTTATTTTAGGTCATTTATATTTACATTCACCGGAAACATATTCCCCTAAGAGTGAATCTAACTCGTCAAATAACGGGTTATAATCACAAGAGGGTATGTTTACGTGAAATGACCTAGAGGTTACATATATACGACAACACATCTTTGGAACTCCTTGGTTGCCTTCACATCCAAGTAAGCCCAAGGGAAACCCGAAACATACATCTCCGAAAGGGGAGGCCTAACGTGGCAAACGCCATCTTAGACCGCCCAGAAGATATGCTTGGGGTGACGTCACAACATATACTTAATTAAGGACAGCACAAATACCGTATATATTTCCACTGAGTGTTGTGGCAAATTGTAGGTATACATATACTTAAATAACTTAATTAAGGATGGATTATAATTCAATGATGATGTAATGTAGGGCATTTATGTGTTTACATTCACATAACATGCAACCCATGAAATCAAATTCATGGTTGCGTAAGTTGTCAAAAACCGACAACCCACCGCTACCGTAAATTTGATAGCATGGGTTTTGCATGTTATGTGAATGTAAACACAGAGGGGTCGCCTTCCTCCCCTCAATGAAATAGAAAAAAAAACATCCAACCGTTTCACCATCAGACAATTGTCTACTATGGGGCGCGAACATGTGAAGAATAATTGTCTGGGTTTACAAGCCAAACACGATACCGTTAGAACACTGTTCACGTCTATAAAGAATAACGTTTTTTAACGTATATATGTTGTAACTATTCATATGGTATATAAAGGGAATTAATACATCAATCCGCAAGTATGCTATTTTATTTTCTTGAATTACTTATTAATGGTGTTTCACAGTATTTAAATGAGACAGAATATTTGACTTAAACACTAGAACAAAGAATATAATTGTTTGAAAACATGTCTTTTCTTACAAAACAATGCCCAGCGCTGAATCACAATACCCATTAAACAAGTTAACACAATCTAAGGGAGAAAGTATACACGTGTGTTATCCTGTAACGCCTGCATCTCCGGATCACATCCTATGTTATGAAATACGCATTAATCGCACGTGACAAAGAATATTTGACTTAAACACTAAAAAAAAAGAAAATATTTCTTTACCTATAAAACAATACTCAGAAGCTAAATCACAATGATAACTCCCTTGGTTATATCATTTAAGAGTTGTCTCCCTTGGTGTTATAGACGTACGCGTGTACTGTATTTTGACACGCGAAAATCGAATTTTCTGATAATACCATTACGGAATGCTTCATAATTAACAAGCACGGGTGAGGTCTGAATTCTTGGTTCATTTGTATAATAACACTATTTTTCTAATTCATTGTTTGGTTTAATTATAAGTCTCTGTATATAATCTTGAGCAGTCTTTATTATTTTGTCATCGTTGGGGTCAATGGCAGAATTTTTTATTCTTTTATCATAATAGCGTTTTAGTTCCCTGTATCGTTTGCCCCCACACATAACGCATAATTGCGACCTCCCCCTGACCCCAACCCCACATTGAATACAGGGTAACGGACCAAGGCTTCCACGACGAAACCTTTGCATATGATACCAACAGAATTCATTTCTGCATGATTTGTTACACGGTGTCACTGATCCAATCATAAGCCATTTGCAATGATTCATTACACTTAAATCTTTCATTTAAATGCTTGTTTTAATTATAGTATGGAGGAGTTCGAGAGATTATCGAAAATTAAGCCTTGGAAAAGTGTTCAATTCAATCTTGATAGAGTTTCTGATACACCAAAGAATAAAATTCTTGATAGAACCTTGATTAGTAAAATCAGAGACTGTTTTAATGAATTCAAGAATGATGGGGCAGCTCATTGTTGGTCAACATTTCGAATTGATGGTGTTGTTGACGCTACCATGAATGATGAAAAAGCAGCAGTGATAATCTCACGTCTTGGGGAAGAAAGAAATTTTTTTCGAATAAAATTCCTTATCCATGATAATGGAAAATGGATCATTAGGGACAAATACGAGCCTATTCTTAAGGACAAAAAAACTGTCACTGTGACTCAGGATTCAAAACCAGGAATTTTGACTGGACTTGATAAACCCTACTACGAAAGATCTTATCCTGTCACAGTAGTTGTTTACGGGATATATCCGCTCAATGAAAAACCTGATATTTCAAAACTAGCACCCATGAAATATTCGACAGGGCTCAATTGTGTAGCAACACGAATAATAGAACACTTCACAAATGCGTCCCGGGGAAATAAACTAACTGATCTAAGACGAAAAAAAATAACCGAGTGGGAACTGACAGTGAAACAGCATGGGGCAACAATTCAAGATATAGCCAAATTAGAAACATCATTGAGATTTCCAATATCGGTAAGGACAATCACCGGAGAAGTATTATACGAATCGAAATATAAATCACAGGGAGCTCCCATTGAAATTATTGATCATAACGCACACGCGTGGTCATCTGCAGTAACAATATTCCCACGGGATAGAACCGTAAAATATCTGTTTGGAACCGAAGAGTTTTTTTCAGAGCAGAAATTATTTGATGCTATTTACCATTTGAGTAAAAACGATTCTGTGTCAGTGTGGCTATTTCATAGTACTTCAGACGAAGAATGTAGATTTGATCAGTTTGTAAGGCCCAACGGAGAATTGTACCGTACTGAAGAGCGACATAATCAAATGAAACAACTAGCTAGTGAATTTTCTCCCCAGAGTTCTCTGGGGGAAGACAACGATCAATTATTAGCAAACTGTTTTACACTTCCATCAGTTGTAGCACATTTTGCTAGGAAGAAAAACGCGTGGAAACCAACCCGAAGTGAGTTCTTATCAGATGTCAAATTGTCCTGTCTTGAATACAGCCATGGAGGATTATGGAACACAAAATACACCGCTGATACCGTTATTTCAGTTGATATGATTGCATGTTATCCAGGAAGTTTTCTTGGGTATGGAGAGTGTGAGAAATATTTCAAACGATTTGGACCCCCTACACACGAAATGACCCGTGTTGCTATTAATGGACCACTGCCACATTTCGATTTAACCGGATTCGCTTGTGTAGTATCATTTGAAATGGCTGAAGGACTTCATCCGTGTAGTTATCTTTGGATTGGTAAACACATGTCTGAAAAACACTGGATGCCAATAGTGTTATTACGGTATATGCTTGATTGTAAGATGTTAAAATCATTAATTGTCAGTGAAGCAATTATATCCTGTCGAGCACAGAAATCAGTCTGGTTACCCCAACCTGATCTAGAAAAAATAATTAGTGAAGAGCGAAAACTGTTTCCTGATTTTAATGAACAACAAATCATGGATTGGTCCAGACAGTTATTTGAAATCAGAAACAATGAAGCAAAAGATCTTGGACGAAGAATAATCGGTAAATTTACCCTAGGTGGCAAAGATGATAATACGAGATATTCTTCACGATTGATTATAGACAATGCTGAATACGATTTTGTAATCAAAGATTTAACGAATAGGGGCTTATATGTCAATCGTAAGGACGCATTTATGTCCGATGGAACCAAATTGGGTACAATTGTTACTTACACTGATGGTATCCATCCGCAGTACACATATTTGAGAGCTTCTATGCTTGGTTATGCTTCTATCAATCTGTTTTCAATGATCAATAGATTTCCTACCACCGCAGTTAGAGTTGCTACTGACTCATTTTACATAAATAGCAAAATGGCTGATTTTAAGGCTACTGGCAACGAGAATTGGGGGTCATGGAGAATTAAGAAGGAAATGCTTCATGATTATATTCCATCAGCAGATGTTACCATTGAAAATAATTACTTAGAAAGCAATCAGTGTTCAGAATTTTCTAGTGCACCACCGATTTCTGATCCAATCTGTAGATATAAAACAGTTTATTTAAACGGCTGTGGTGGGTCAGGAAAAACAACCCGGGTAATTGAGTTATTCCGTAGAAACGCTAGCGTTTCCAATCCAAACATGATTGTGCTAACACCAACTCACAGACTCGCCAGAGAGATGAAACAACGAGGGGTAAATGCCTGCACTTATCATAGTTTCTTTAGATGGAAGGGAGATAAATGGACTCCTGAGCGCATGGGAGAGAAATTTATTCCTGAAATTATCATGTGGGATGAAATAGACACAGTGTCCGAAGATGTCTTAAAAATATTTCTTGAGTGGTTGTTATTGAAGAATACAAAAGTCGTAATGTGCGGTGATCACGGCCAACCTCCACCATTTGTCGGTGCATCCCCCCATGAATGGCTAAAGGGTTTTGTAGACTATTATGAAGAAATTGATACCGATCATAGATCACTTGATAATGAATTAAAAGAATTCAAGAAACTAATTAGATTACAACCGGATAGAATCCAGTGTGAAATAGCCCGTGAAATAATTTCGGAAACTCCCATGAATGAGTTTTGGGAAGCGTGGAGACCAAATGATTTAATCATTGCAAGTAGAAAAATAGTCAGGGATACACTTCAGATGAAGTTATTTGAATTGCATAAACAAAAATTTGCAACACTTCCAGTACCGTTATGTTATAGGCCATCGGATACACGAAAACAGAACATCGAAGTTGATATTCCAGGACCAAAATCCGAAGGATTTCAAAGACAGATTCTCGTATTAAATGATATTGTGCTGGTTGATATCAATGTCGTTGAAGATGCATTGCGTGCTAATAAATCCCCATGGACGCTAGGTTATGCAGCAACAATACACTCTTCACAGGGATTGACTATATCGGATACAATTGTTTGGATAGTAGATAATCGCATAGAATGGTCGAATTTAGTCTATCTCGCAGTGTCTAGAGTACGAAAAATAAATCAACTTCGAAGAATTGTCTTCGATGATGAAATCATTGGTGGCGATGATAATGACACCACAATAGATGATATTATTGATAAAAAACTCTCCGGTTACAAACAACAAGACAAAAAAAAACAACGAGAATTTGATATTGATGCTGAATTAATAATTACTCTGAAGCAACAACAGAATAATCACTGCGCGAGTTGCAATTGTATAATGCGTTGGCAGTATTCGGATAAGGATCCTCGCCAATTCACCGTGGACAGAAAAAATAACAATCTCGGTCATGTCAGAAATAATGTGAAGTTGACTTGTCTTGAGTGCAATAGACGCAAGGGTGCTAGTTAAGCCCATGCGGTGGTAATTGAGTATCCTCAGGTATCACTTGTAATTGTTGTCTAGTAAAACCCCGTTGAGGGGCAGTTGAATCCAGTTTATAGATTGGAAGTCTACCCGTAGATCGTGTTATACTAGATATCTTATGCGTAGTAACACTCCAAATAGGATCAGTAGCCCTTTTTGTGCCACCCTCAAGCTCTCCTGGTTCGTATAAGTACCTCACAATGACATTACTACCAAGAATTGGTTGGGAAACGCTAAAATCTTTTTGAACTTCCATTTCAGGTATTGACTTCTTTTTAATCGCATTGATAGGTTTCATGTTGATGGTTCTAGTAATCTCGTTATTCAGTGCAGTAATCACAGCTGGTAACCTTTTAACCCATTCACGGGATCTTTTTTCTTGGATGAATTATTTTGCGTATTGATATCCAAATAACCGCTCAGCAAGGGTTTTATTAAATCGTTCTACAATGGCCTGATCACGATGCAGTGCAGTATGCCCTCGTCTGATAGCGACATTGTGATATTTCATTGTAGATAACACTGCACCCTGAAATTCCTTGCCAGGATCAACTTGTAATAGATTTGGCCAGTGCAGAGGACTCCTTCGATAAATCCTTTCAAATGCAGAAGCCACTTCAGTGGCTGATTTTGTTTTTAACGGTTCTGCTTCTTTGTATCGACTTGCAATATCAACTACGGTTAATGCGTATTTGTAACCACGATCATGTGGCAGAAATAATAGATCAGCCTGATGAACTTCATTGGGTCCGGTCACATCAAAATGCGAGAAATTGATTTGTTTAGGCGGTGGTAGATAAATTTGCCATAGTGCCTGTTTGGATAACCAATGAGCCGCAGTGGTTTTTTTCACTTTCGCAGCGCTAGCGAGTTTATGGATTGCTGATTTACCCCTCCAGTATCCTCTTGGGGAATAATAAATAGATTCCATGTTGTTATTAATTACCAGCCCCTAACATCAATTTACTTTTCATAGCCGATTTTATCAAAAAGGAAGCCAATTTTTCTTTGAAAGATTTATCAGAAATAGCATTTAACGCATGAATTAATTTCACATCTGCTAGATGCCTGTGCTGCAGATTACTGCTTTTATAAGATACATCATGAAGGTGACAGGCCTTATCAATAGCGTTTATTGGTTCCTCACCGGGTCGGGGCTGATTTTGATCATTGAGTCTGATATCAAGTCTGGTTCCCGGTCCACAGTAGCTATATCCTGGAAGGTGTTTTTCTCCGGGGTATTTTGCCCATGGGGTTCCAGGGAGTTTTGCTAATTTGGCTGCGATATCACCTCCTCGTTTTTTTTTCAAGGTTCCTTGAGTTCCTTGGGTTTAGAAACAAATCTAAATTTCTTTGTACTACATTGTACGCATTTACCAGAAAGCGCTGATCGGTTATTTTTAGTTGTAATCGTCGTCAAGTCATCTGTGCCAGTACGTTTTTTACACTTCACACAATATAGATCCATAATTTATATATAACGGCATGAATATAATTGATTATTCAGCGACCCGACGACGGGAACCTATTAAACATCATGAAATGTTGCCGAATTCAATTAGAATGATTATAATCGGACCATCTGGAAGCGGAAAGACACAACTGCTACTTAATTTGATAACGAGATGGATGAAATGGAACAAATTGTATTTAATAGCCCCGAGTGTAGACGATCAGCGATGCTATGAAGTGCTAAAGGATTTTAACGAGAAAGCAAAAGAATTTCAAATCGATGAAGATTTTATTGAGTTTATTACTGATATAGAGGAAGCCCCTTCCGTGGAAGACATCGATGGAAGTATTAACAATTTAGTGGTATACGATGATATCATGTTAGATAATCAAAAAAATCCTGCTAGAATATTTTCCCGAGGCAGGCATAAAAACACTGATGTGATCTATGTCACTCAACGATACACACAAATACCAAAAGTGATCAGAGATAATTGCAATGTGTTGTGTGTATTTAACGGCGTTGATACTCATACGCTACGAAATATTCATCAAACTTGGTGCAGCGGTGATATGAATCATTATCAGTTTAGAAATTTCTTTAGTCACGCTCAGTCAAAACCACACGGATTTGTGACAATAAATTTAGCAGACCCTAGGACACGATATCGTATCGGACTGGATCAAATATTCGGTTAACCTAGAACTGAAAGTTCTAGCAGCAGAGGGGGTGAGTGACAACGACGTTGCGACGCGAATGTTTTCAGACAAGGGTCGGAGACTTATTTTTTCGCGAGAAGGGTCTAGTGTTATTTTGGAGTGGGTATAATCAAAAATAAAAACAAAAAAAAGTTGTCTGATTCGCCCCCTCTGCTGCTGAAAAGGTAAACAAAAGAACCACTCGATTTTCCAAGATATACATTTACTTATATCAAACAAATTAAAAGAATTAAACATAACAGAGTTATGTGGGGCACCTGTGGATCTATGGACTTCCATTGACGGAAAAAATTTATAGTGGCAATGGGAATTTAACATGGGAAAGACACTTGGAGCTCAACGGGAATTTAACATGGTTGACGTCATGGTACTGGACTCTAAGGAAAAATGGTAACAGTGTTACAAGTAGCTGACCTCAATCGGGCAGTGCATTAGTAAAAGTGATCGAGTTGACCTGGAAACACATTAATTTTGGTAGCTATGGAAAAGGCTACATGAAATGGATTTATAAGGACAGAGGGGTTGATGTTGACAAACAAAACATGGACATACAACAAACAGACAAACAAACACTTTTACAACTCAAAGAAAATAAAAATGTTGAGCAATATGCATATATTTTTAAGGCAATTCAGTGGCCCTGACAAAGCTGGGGGCTGTTAACAAAAAAGAGATAACATACGGTGCATCGTACTGGTCTTCGTTGCTTCCTTAAACTCCGTCTCGTCCGTACACCAGGACTCTTTAGACATCCTTGTCTCCCCACATAAATCCTCCTTTTCAAAATAACTGAATAGGTTATCTTCATGATAGCCCTTGATTATTTCACATATATGGGGTAAACCGGGCTGAACAGCATCTGCGAAATTAGGGTATACGACTCAATATTAGTCTACATCTTGTCATAGAAACAGGTGAATAATTGAGGTGAGCCACGGGTATCTATAGTCTAAGGGTGGATAGAAACGGATTGACATGTTTCATCAATCAAACTAGCTTACAAAATTCAGTCAGAGTGTGGAGTCTTTCTTCCAATCAGAAGAGAGCTGCGTGCGATGAAAAATACCCTATATAGGTGCGCCAGCGTCTGTGCGCATTGAATCGATGTGACATAGTTGGAACATGGCTAAAACTAAAAAGACGATGTATTGGAGTGTGCATGTGGTGGAGACGAGGAGTGATGGCATGGTGGCTACCTAAGCAACTGCAAAAAAATATTTTAACTGGATACGGTCGATTTTCTTTTCTCCTCTCAAGAATTTCTACCGGTATCATTGCCTTCACCCGAGCCAACATTCGAACCCAGTCATCGCTCCCTCTACGCTGACTACCTATGTGATGCCACCTGTCAAATTCCTACCAAATCATCCACAGTTGCAGTTGAAGAAGTAGGACTTTGCCGTGGCAAAGATATAAGGCAGTTAAAGCTTATTGCCACCTACTCATGAGTTTGTTTTTGTATTTCATAAAAACAAAACAACACCTAACGGTTATTGTTTGGCCACCAACTCTGAAGACTAATGTTCTCTCACCTGACAATTATAACAGGTATCTCGACCTTTATCTTTCATTACTCCTGGCTTAATTTTAAGTTGTTGACTTTGTAGAACCCAATGTCCTTTTTCGTACCGATATAACAAATCATGTCATTTCCAATTTTGCATTCAAGATGAAATGATTGCACGATTTCAAAGAGAAAGGAGAAGAAGTAAGAGGCGAAAGTCAATCAGCACCACTCGAAACGTATTACCACGTTCGAGAGGCGGAAAGAAACTCCTCCAGAAAATTTAAAATCACGGCATTCACTGTCACGGTAAAGTTTAAAGATTTCACTTCCGAAGTGCAGCTGAAGAAATCGAAAGGGTTTGTTTGTGTCTTTAGGGAACATACCTAAACACTAATAAAGGGTGGAACAGGGAAAATGCACATAAAAGCTTTGATATTTCTAAAAAAATGAGGGGATATTCCTAAAATTCTTTATCAGCTATATATGCTGGGACGGGTCTGTGGGGTATCCACAAATAAAAAAGTACAGATTTCTGGTCACGTTGCAAATGTGTGCGTGTTTTGGAAAATGGAAAAAAATGAATAGATATTTTTCTCGAAACACTTGTAAGTGAGGAGTCTGTGCAAGTGTCAAAAACTAAAGTCACATAACTTTGTACGGTTTGTAAACATTTCCACTTTAGATAATGTGAAGTATCACAAGCCATTGTCACAACAAGAGGTAGAACATAGGATTTTGACAGTTGTTGTGTAGATACATCCAGTCAACTTCACAACGCACTTGCCTTGCCATGTAATTTGGTCTTAGGAAGGATCACCTTTGTAGGTGCAACAACAGTGGTAAGAGAAGTAGAAGACATCGAACTGCTGTCGAGAATGGGTAGTTCTGTTAACAATGGATTTTTGTAATTTTTTTATAAATATATCAAATGAGGAAACGAGAGAGTTAAATCAGGGTTAGTAGATATTGTGGTCAACGACAATGTAGAAGTGACATAGAACAGGAGACGTCGTTTCCGAGCAGCGTGGTTTTATGGAGTACGTACGTGTTAGCTGCACAGTACCGTCTCTAGTTCTCTTGATGACACCAACTGTCTGGGTATTTTTTTCGTGCAACGTTTTTCTTTCGTGGTAGGGTTTGAATCGAAAAGTCGTCAAGATGCATGAGGCGTTTAAGACGAACCATTGTCGTTCGCATAAGTCAGCCAGGGGTTCCTATCTGTTTGGCTTTCACTTGCCCTTATGAAATATATCAAGTCATTGTCACAAAAATAGGTAGAGAAGGGTATGTATACAGAGAGAACGAACTTGGTTAAATCATTTCTGAATCAGCAGTCGAGATGAAACGATCGCAAGATTCAGCGATCGCCTCACACACGAAGTGTTCGCTCAAATCGAAGACATTAGCGAACCTAAACCAACACTTTAAACGTCTGCGACAAGACCGAGAGAGCCTATTCCAAACCAAGGTCTACCAGTATCACCCGAAACATATCACCACATTCCAGAGACGGAAACACGCTACTCTAGAAAATTTAGAACAACGACCTACACGTACAACGTGAAGTTTAAAGATTTCAAGTCAGACCTACCGCTGAAGAAAGCAGAAGGGTTCATCACCGATGTGTGGGATTCTTTGTTAAACGCACTGAAACGACGATGGCAGTGCAAAGAGGACGATCGCTTGAGACTTTCCATTGATCACGACAGTCTGAAGTCCCCTGTTTGGATCGAGTTTAGCAGCCCATCACAATTGACACCTTCCACAGTCATCGACAAGATTCAACACGTGCAACAATGCAACGACAAGTTTCACATCACCAATTGAAAAGCGACACTGTTCATGACCCCCATTTCTCTTCCCAAAGGGACCGGACAAAGCAGAAAAGTGTTATTGGTGGACGACCTTCGTAGCATCAAGCGTAGCCTCGTCCAAATTATTAATCCTCAAGACCAGATGTGTTTAGCCTGGACTATCGTGGTGGGACCAACGTATGCCGACAAGAACGACAAAGCAGAATGGAAAAAAAACCTGGAAAACTATTCGACACTCGGACCGAGCTAAACAACAAAGAGAAGCAGAAGTCCTGTTACAGCAAGCGGGGCTATCCAAAGACACACCCTGTGGCATTCCTGAAATGCAAAAATTGCAAGACGTCTTGGCTCCACGCTACACGTTGAAATTGCATCCTCATCATGTCCGCGGACCTCTGTTGTTTCCAGGCAAAAATTTCAAAGATGGAAAATACATTCACGTCGATCATCACGATGATCATTTCAATGCCATTACCATTATCACCGGATTCCTGGTTTACAGTTATTACTGTGAGAAATGTGACTATGGCTATAACAGTCGAGGGCAACACAAGCATTGTGGATCGAAATATGAGGTATGTTTGACCTCTAAACCCTGTCTTGACGAAAGACAAGAACGAGCCCATTACGCTGCTTGTCAGCGTACTTTTGACAGCCCTGCCTGTTACCAAGAACATCTGAAGACGCAAGGCTCACAGCAGAAAAGTGCTTGTCAACTCCTGACTTTGTGCCCGACTTGTGGACAAGGCATACGTACCAACAGTGCCAAGGCACACGTATGTTCAGGAAGGATTTCATGTCACATTTGTCACCAAATCATGGACTCGGAACACGAATGATACATTCAAATATACCAACCCCAACAGGAAGCAGATGATAATCTGAAGAAAGGTTATTTTTTTTATTTTTCGGTTTCGAATGCATGCAAGAAACTGGCATTCACAGTGTTAATTTCTTTGTGGCGCATCGAGCGTGTGAGATGTGCATCCAAGAACCTATCTTTAGTCATTGCCTTCACTGTAGCAATATTCCTGGAAGCAGCAGAGAGGGTGAATCCTACAACATTGTTTGTTTTTATTTTTGAATATACCCTCCAAATAACACTAGACCCTTCTCGCGAAATAACTAGAAAAAAAAATGACAGTGATTGTTGTCTGAAAACATTCGCGTTTTAGTTGATGAATCATAAAATGTCGCAACATCGTTGTCACTCACCCTCTCTGCTGCTGGAACTTTCAGTTCTGGGTTAACCGAATATTTTATCAAGTCCGGTACGATATCGTGTCCTAGGGTCTGCTAAATTTATTGTCACAAATCCGTGTGGTTTTGACTGAGCGTGACTAAAGAAATTTCTAAATTGATTATGATTCATATCACCGCTGCACCAGGTCTGATGAATATTTCGTAGCGTATGAGTATCAACGCCGTTAAATACACACAACACATTGCAATTATCTCTGATCACTTTTGGTATCTGAGTGTATCGTTGAGTGACATAGATCACATCAGTGTTTTTATGCCTGCCTCGGGAAAATATTCTAGCAGGATTTTTTTGATTATCTAACATGATATCATCGTATACCACTAAATTGTTAATACTTCCATCAATAGCATCAATGCTCGGGGCTTCCTCTATATCAGTAATAAACTCAATAAAATCTTCATCGATTTGAAATTCTTTTGCTTTCTCGTTAAAATCCTTTAGCACTTCATAGCATCGCTGATCGTCTACACTCGGGGCTATTAAATACAATTTGTTCCATTTCATCCATCTCGTTATCAAATTAAGTAGCAGTTGTGTCTTTCCGCTTCCAGATGGTCCGATTATAATCATTCTAATTGAATTCGGCAACATTTCATGATGTTTAATAGGTTCCCGTCGTCGGGTAGCTGAATAATCAATTATATTCATGCCGTTATATATAAATTATGGATCTATATTGTGTGAAGTGTAAAAAACGTACTGGCACAGATGACTTGACGACGATTACAACTAAAAATAACCGATCAGCGCTTTCTGGTAAATGCGTACAATGTAGTACAAAGAAATTTAGATTTGTTTCTAAACCCAAGGAACTCAAGGAACCTTGAAAAAAAACGAGGAGGTGATATCGCAGCCAAGCTAACTAAACTCCCTGGAACCCCATGGGCAAAATACCCTGGAGAAAAGCACCTTCCAGGATATAGCTACTGTGGACCGGGAACCAGACTTGATATCAGACTCAATGATCAAAATCAGCCCCGACCCGGTGAGGAACCAATAAACTCTATTGATAAGGCCTGTCACCTTCATGATGTATCTTATAAAAGCAGCAATCTGCAGCACAGGCATCTAGCAGATGTGAAATTAATTCATGCGTTAAATGCTATTTCTGATAAATCTTTCAAAGAAAAATTGGCTTCCTTTTTGATAAAATCGGCAATGAAAAGTAAATTGATGTTAGGTGCTGGTAATTAATAACAACATGGAATCTATTTATTATTCCCCAAGAGGATACTGGAGGGGTAAATCAGCAATCCATAAACTCGCTAGCGCCGCAAAAGTGAAAACAACCACTGCGGCTCATTGGTTATCCAAACAGGCACTATGGCAAATTTATCTACCACCGCCTAAACAAATTCAATTCTCGCATTTTGATGTGACAGTTCCTAATGAAGTTCATCAGGCTGATCTATTATTTCTGCCACATGATCGTGGTTACAAATACGCATTAACCGTAGTTGATATTGCAAGTCGATACAAAGAAGCAGAACCGTTAAAAACAAAATCAGCCACTGAAGTGGCTTCTGCATTTGAAAGGATTTATCGAAGGGGCCCTCTGCACTGGCCAGATCTATTACAAATTGATCCTGGCAAGGAATTTCAGGGTGCAGTGTTATCAATAATGAAAAATCATAAAGTCACTATCAGACGAGGACATACTGCGCTACATCGTGATCAGGCCATTGTAGAACGATTTAATAAAACCCTTGCTGAGCGGTTATTTGGATATCAATACGCAAAAGAATTCATCCAAGAAAAAAGATCCCGTGAATGGGTTAAAAGGTTACCAGCTGTGATTACTGCACTGAATAACGAGATTACTAGAACCATCAACATGAAACCTATCAACGCGATTAAAAAGAAGTCGATACCTGAAAAACCACAAAAGGATTTTAGCGTTTCCCAACCAATTCTTGGTAGTAGTGTCATTGTGAGGTACTTATACGAACCAGGAGAGCTTGAGGGTGGCACAAAAAGGGCTACTGATCCTATTTGGAGTGTTACTGCACACAAGATATCTAGTATAACACGATCTATGGGTAGACCTCCAATCTATAAACTGGATTCAACTGCCCCTCAACGGGGTTTTACTAGACAACAATTACAAGTGATACCCGAGGATACTCAATTACCACCGCATGGGCTTAACTAGCACCCTTGCGTCTATTGCACTCAAGACAAGTCAACATCACATTATTTCTGACATGACCGAGATTGTTATTTTTTCTGTCAACGGTGAATTGGCGAGGATCCTTATCCGAATACTGCCAACGCATTATACAATTGCAACTTGCGCAGTGATTATTTTGTTGTTGCTTCAAAGTGATTATTAATTCAGCATCAATATCAAATTCTCGTTGTTCTTTTTTGTCTTGTTGTTTGTAACTGGAGAGTTTTTTATCAATAATATCATTATCATCGCCAATGATTTCATCATCGCCTGACTCTGTCAGGACAATTCTTCGAAGTTGATTTATTTTTCGTACTCTAGACACTGCGAGATAGACTAAATTCGACCATTCTATGCGATTATCTACCATCCAAACAATTGTATCCGATATAGTCAATCCCTGTGAAGAGTGTATTGTTGCTGCATAACCTAGCGTCCATGGGGATTTATTAGCACGCAATGCATCTTCAACGACATTGATATCAACCAGCACAATATCATTTAATACGAGAATCTTCTTTTCACGCCCTGACTCTGTCAGGCCTGGAATATCAACTTCAATGTTCTGTTTTCGTCTATCCGATGGCCTATAACAGAGGGGCACTGGAAGCGTTGCAAATTTTTGTTTATGTAATTCAAATAACTTCATCTGAAGTGTGTCCCTGACTATTTTTCTACTTGCAATGATTAAATCATTTGGTCTCCACGCTTCCCAAAACTCATTCATGGGAGTTTCCGAAATTATTTCACGGGCTATTTCACACTGGATTCTATCCGGTTGTAATCTAATTAATTTCTTAAACTCTTTTAATTTTTCATCAAGTGATCTATGATCGGTATCAATTTCTTCATAATAGTCTACAAAACCCTTTAGCCATTCATGGGGGGATGCACCGACAAATGGTGGTGGTTGCCCGTGATCACCGCACATGACGACTTTTGTATTCTTCAATAACAACCACTCAAGAAATATTTTTAAGACATCTTCGGACACTGTATCTATTTCATCCCACATGATGAATTCAGGAATAAATTTCTCTCCCATGCGCTCAGGAGTCCATTTATCTCCCTTCCATCGGAAAAAGCTGTGATAAGTGCAAGCATTTACCCCTCTCTGTATCATTTCTCTTGCAAGTCTATGAGTTGGTGTTAGCACAATCATGTTTGGATTGGAAACACGAAATAACTCAATTACCCGGGTTGTTTTTCCTGACCCGCCACAGCCGTTTAAATAAACTGTTTTATACAGGCATATTGGATCAGAAATCGGTGGTGCACTAGACAATTCTGAACACTGATTGCTTTCTAAGTAATTATTTTCAATGGTAACATCTGCTGATGGAATATAATCATGAAGCATTTCTTTCTTAATTCTCCATGACCCCCAATTCTCGTTGCCAGTAGCCTTAAAATCAGCCATTTTGCTATTTATGTAAAATGAGTCAGTAGCAACTCTAACTGCGGTGGTAGGAAATCTATTGATCATTGAAAATAAATTAATAGAAGCATAACCGAGCATAGAAGCTCTCAAATGTGTGTACTGCGGATTGTATCCATCAGTGTAAGTAACAATTGTACCCAATTTGGTTCCATCGGACATAAATGCGTCCTTACGATTGACATATAGGCCCCTATTCGTTAAATCCGTGATTACAAAATCGTATTCAGCATTGTCTATAATCAATCGTGAAGAATATCTCGTATTATCATCTTTGCCACCTTGGGTAAATTTACCGATTATTCTTCGTCCAAGGTCTTTTGCTTCATTGTTTCTGATTTCAAATAACTGCTGGGACCAATCCATGATTTGTTGTTCATTAAAATCAGGAAACAGTTTTCGCTCTTCGCTAATTATTTTTTCTAGATCAGGTTGTGGTAACCAGACTGATTTCTGTGCTCGATAGGATATAATTGCTTCACTGACAATTAATGATTTTAACATCTTACAATCAAGCATATACCGTAATAACACTATTGGCATCCAGTGTTTTTCAGACATGTGTTTACCAATCCAAAGATAACTACACGGATGAAGTCCTACAGCCATTTCAAATGATACTACACAAGCGAATCCGGTTAAATCGAAATGTGGCAGTGGTCCATTAATAGCAACACGGGTCATTTCGTGTGTAGGGTGTCCAAATCGTTTGAAATATTTCTCACACTCTCCATACCCAAGAAAACTTCCTGGATAACACGCAATCATATCAACTGAAATAACGGTATCAGCGGTGTATTTTGTGTTCCATAATCCTCCATGGCTGTATTCAAGACAGGACAATTTGACCTCTGATAAGAACTCACTTCGGGTTGGTTTCCACGCGTTTTTCTTTCTAGCAAAATGTGCTGCAATGGATGGTACTGTAAAACAGTTTGCTAATAATTGATCGTTGTCTTACTCTAGAGAAAACTCACTAGCTAGTTGTTTCATTTGATTATGCAGTTCTTCAGTACGGTACAATTCTCCGTTGGGCCTTACAAACTGATCAAATCTACATTCTTCGTCTGAAGTACTATGAAATAGCCACACTGACACAGGATCTTTTTTACTCAAATGGTAAATAGCATCAAATAATTTCTGCTCTGAAAAAAACTCTTCGGTTCCAAACAGAGTTTGGGATAGATATTTTACGGTTCTATCCCGTGGGAATATTGTTACTGCAGATGACCACGCGTGTTCGTTATGATCAATAATCTGTATTGGGGTTCCATTTTTATTATATTTCGATTCGTATAATACTTCACCGGTGATTGTCCTTACCGATATTGGAAATCTCAATGATGTTTCTAATTTGGCTATATCTTGAATTGTTGCCCCATGCTGTTTCACTGTCAGTTCCCATTCGGTTATTTTTTTTCGTCTTAGATCAGTTAGTTTATTTCCCCGGGACGCATTTGTGAAGTGTTCCATTATTCGTGCTGCTACACAATTGAGCCCTGTCGAATATTTCATGGGTGCTAGTTTTGCAATATCAGGTTTGTCATTGAGCGGATATATCCCGTAAACAACTGCTGTGACAGGATAAGATCTTTCCTAGTAGGGTTTGTCAATTCCAGTCAAAATTCCTGGTTTTGAATCCTGAGTCACAGTGACAGTTTTTTTGTCATTAAGAATAGGCTCGTATTTGTCCCTAATGATCCATTTTCCATTATCACGGATAAGGAATTTTATTCGAAAAAAATTTCTTTCTTCCCCAAGACGTGAGATTATCACTGCTGCTTTTTCATCATTCATGGTAGCGTCAACAACACCATCAATTCGAAATGTTGACCAACAATGAGCTGCCCCATCACGCTTGAATTCATTAAAACAGTCTCTGATTTTACTAATCAAGGTTCTATCAAGAATTTTATTCTTTGGTGTATCAGAAACTCTATCAAGATTGAATTGAACACTTTTCCAGGGCTTAATTTTCGATAATCTCTCGAACTCCTCCATACTATAATTAAAACAAGCATTTAAATGAAAGATTTAAGTATAATGAATCATTGCAAATGGCTTATGATTGGATCAGTGACACCGTGTAACAAATCATGCAGAAATGAATTCTGTTGGTATCATATGCAAAGCTTTCGTCGTGGAAGCCTTGGTCCGTTACCCTGTATTCGATGTGGGGTTGGGGTTAGGGGAAGGTCGCAATTATGTCTTAGGTGTGGCGGCAAACGATACAGGGAACTAAAACGCTATTATGACAAACGAATAAAAAATGGACAATCAATCAGAAATTATGAACCTGACACTGACAAAGTCAGCGACAAAATCATAAAATCCCCTCAAGACTACATTGAAAGATTATCCAGTGATGTTATTAATGAATTATACAAACAATAGTTAGTATACAAATGAACCAAGGGAGTTATCTCCCTCAGCGGCTGGGTATTGTTTTATAAGAAAAGAAATATTTTCTTTTTTTTTAGTGTTTAAGTCAAATATTCTGTCTCATTTAAATACCGTGAAACACCATTAATAAGTAATTTAAGAAAATAAAATAACACCCTGTGGATTGCTGTATTAAGTTACCTTTATATACTTTCTCCCTTAGATTGTGTTAACTTGTTTTATGGGTTATTGCGATTCAGCGGCTGGGCGTTGTTTTGTAAGAAAAGAAATGTTTTCAAACAATTATATTCTTTTTTCTAGTGTTTAAGTCAAATATGCTGTCTTATTTAAATACTGTGAAACACCATTAATCAGTAATTCAAGAAAATAAAATAGCACACCTTGCGGATTGCTGTATTAAGTCCCCTTATATAATATATGAATATTTACAACATATATATGTTAAAAAACGTTATTCTGTATGGACGTGAACAGTGGTCTAACGGTATCGTGTTTGGCTTGTAAACCCAGACAATTATTCTTCACATGTTCGCGCCCCATAGCAGACAAATTGTCTGATGGTGAAACGGTGGATGTTTTTTTTCTCTATTTAATTGAGGGAGGGAGGGCAACCCCTCTGTGTGCATTCACATAACATGCAAACCCATGCTATCAAATTTACGGTAGCGTGGGTTGTCGGTTTTTGACAACTTACGCAACCATGAATTTGATTTCATGGGTTGCATGTTGAATGTAAACACATAAATGCCCTAAAATAAATAACATCCATGGATGTAATTAGCTCTCCATCACATTTGGGTAGCCCCGTATGGTGTTCAAAATGAATTACCGGCCAAAAAAAGGTTCGTGGATGCACATTGGGTAACCCCAGAATGAATTATCGGCTAAAAGAAACGGTCATAGGGTCATATCTCAAAGAGCAAAAACATTCTGATATAAAACAGAAACAGAAAAATGCTCTAACAAAGGAACCCTATGAAAGACACAAAGGCCTAATAGGGGACCCAATGAATGCAAATAGAACCACAGCGGCCTATATCGAGGGGGTCAAATGACTGATAACCGCTCATCATGGTTGATATTTATTTTTGTCTGCATTTATATTTATATATACAGAATTAATTTTAAAAAAGATATTTATATATACAGACTGAATTTTAAAAAAGATATTTATATATACAGAATTAATTTTAAAAAATATATTTATATATACAGAATTAATTTTAAAAAAGATATTTATATATACAGACTGAATTTTAAAAAAGATATTTATATATACAGACTGAATTTTTAAAAAAGATATTTATATACAGAATTAATTTTAAAAAATATATTTATATATACAGAATTAATTTTAAAAAATATATTTATATATACAGAATTAATTTTAAAAAATATATTTATATATACAGAATTAATTTTAAAAAAGATATTTATATATACAGACTGAATTTTTAAAAAATATATTTATATATACAGAATTAATTTTAAAAAATATATTTATATATACAGACTGAATTTTAAAAAAGATATTTATATATACAGACTGAATTTTTAAAAAAGATATTTATATATACAGACTGAATTTTAAAAATATTAACGGCTCATTTATTTTTGAAAAATGAATTAGAAATATGTATTATCATATATGAATTCTGAAATTATGAATAGCATCATAGTTGAAATTGCAAAATTGAAAAATCAGAATATTAAATTGTCAGATGGGTTAAATCCTGATCAAATCAAGTCGGATTTTCAGGATATAGAATACGGAGTTAGCACTAACAAGTATATGTTACCAAAGAAATATGCACTCATCAAAAAAAATCAAAATTCTATTCGAGACTCTCTTGCATTTTCCAGTGAAGTAGGTGTGTTTGTTCCGTTATATACTATCGTGGAAGGAATACGAAAAGAATTGGGTAACGAATATGAATTGAAAAAGGAAGTTAATTCTAAAATTAGAAACTTACGAGCGTTAATTCAAGAAAATGAACTATTTTGATTGACCGGCCCTCAAAAGATTTTGTCAGACAGTAAAATCTCCTTGAGATTTTCATTTTTTTGTCATTTTTTGATTGAATCAGTGAAAATATTTCACACTGCGAAAATAAAATAGAATCCTAACAGCTTTGAAAGTTCTTTTAAGTACTTTTCTCTATGGAAATCGACTACTTGACCCTACGAGGTTTTTTGATGAAAATCGATGAAAAATGACCAAACATCACTGAAAACAGGCAAAAATTGATGAAAAATGGCTAAAAATCATCAAAACTGAGTTTTAACAGCTTTTCCTTATGGAAAATCCCATGTAAAATCGACTACTTGATTGTAAAATCTCTTTGAGATTTTCAACTGAAAACCACCAAAATGGCACCAAAACAGGCAAAATCAATGGATAAAAAATAAAAATATTTCACAGCAATAAAAAATTGGACCGTTAAGGATGGAATCATCGATGGGAAAAATTGTTTTACAATTGAAAAATGGTTTCTGATTTCAAATAATGGTCAATGAAGCATTAACAACCCGATTGGCTCGTGAACGACTGGATGCAATTAAGAAATTTATACCAATTCGTGACTCTGTAAGAAATAAACTGCAACAACGACAGAGTTTACAAACTGATTTTGCTCTGGGGTCTGAAGAATTGTTTAAACCAGTAACCACAGCAACGAAGGGGGTAGAGCGTGCTTTACTGGGAGATGGTCCCGAGACGGGGAAATCTGTTATTGATGAGCTTGAAAAACTAGCAGCGAAAACTGAACAAACAAAACAAATAGAATCAAAAAGAACAGTAGATGATTTACGCGTGAGATTTAACGAGGAAGGGTTAGCAGAAATTGATAAGACTGATCCAGCAGAAATTCCTGCGCTTGTTGTTACGTCTTATGAAAACAGAAAAAAATGGTTGAAACCAGAACATCATACGTTTGTTAAGAATTTCGCTCATTGGGCTGATATATTTTATAAAATCAAAACTAAAAAAAGTCAAATTAAGACAGATAGTGCATCATACATCGAATATATCGATGCGGTGAGTCTAGTGTATAATCAATACGAAGAGTTTAAACAACCAAAATTGCAAAAGCGGCGACAGCAGCCTGCAAAGAAAATATCTTTCTCTCCTAAAAAACAACAACTACCACCTGATGATGATGATGATGATTATTTACAAGAAACGGGTTTAGAAAAACTAGATGAAGCAGCTGGTTATAGCGGAAGTGGACTGCAAAATCCAAGAATTGGAAACACTTGTCCTGATAGTGTTATCAATGATATATCACGATTAGATGTTCTTGTAGGAGGATTCCGAGCTGGAAATAACTCTCCAGAAATAATTAATGAAGCAGCTGATATCTGTAGACGGTTATTTGCCGGCGGTATCATGGATATCAAAACATATCGAGATTTCATTGACGAGTTAGCAAATGGGTATCATAGTGATTAAATAACAATTGAAAACACTATTGTTTTTATAATCATGATCATCCATTACAATCATGATAAACCGACCCCCGTCTATGTAGTTAATTCACGGTTTCCAGTTTATAGAGCATACTATGGAGATGGCCTCGGCAATACCATTTTAGGATTCTTTTCAAGAATGGCCCCAAAAGTGATGCCGTTAGCTAAACAATTATCAATGAAAGCCATTGATGTTATTCGTGATAAGGGTATTAGTACTGTTGGAGATCTTGCCGGGAAAGCGTTTTCAACTGCGAAGGATAAAATAACATCATTAGTGAGGCGAAAAAAGAAACCGTTACCGTCTACAGAAGAAATGCCTGCAAGTGTTAGTAAAATTATAAATAACGCAGTAGATGAAAAACTAGCGTCGATGGTAAATCAAGGGGACCAAAGCAATATTGCAAATATGATAGCGGGAAGTGGCTTTAAAAAACCACGTCGATGAAATCCAATGGATTTTCACGCTAGCGTTTTTTCACGATGAAAATCACGATTTAGACTCTGATAAATAGAATAAAATGTTCAAAAAATCACATGATCCGGCGTTTGATATAGACGCCCCAGTTGGCAAGGATGATTCTGTACGTGATTATCAATATTACGCCTATCATGCCATAAACTCAAATAGTCGAGCAAGAATTGATCTTCAAGTCCATGATACCAGTAAATACTTTTTACCCTGTGAAGCATTTATTGAAGTAGAAGGAGAAATTGTAACAGCTGCTGATACTACTGCTGTAAAAGCACCGTATCCAGCTGGTACTCAAGTCGGTTTTGTCAATAATGGTATTATGGCGCTATTTGAGAGTGCTAGATATCTCATTGATGGAAAAGAAATTGAGTCCATAGATCGTGATGTTGATGTGGCTACAACAATAATCGGGTTAGCGAGATATTCCGATGATTATACAAGATCAGCAGGACCTTCTATGATGTTTGCAAAATATGCTAAGAATACCGCTGGAGGAAATCAATTTATTATAAGACGACCAAATGATCGTGCTGCTCCTCCTGCTCCTGCTGGTATCGAGAATATGATTATAAACAACGATGCTAATTTCAATCTAGGAGCTGCAACACGAAACGCAATGTTGCAAGGAGAGCGTAAATCATTTTCATGCGCGATTCCACTGCATCACATATTTGGATTCTGTAGAAACGTCAGAAAAGTTATCTACGGGGCGAAGCATCCTGTATCGCTTGTACGAAAAAGTGATGATAATGATGCAATTTGGAGGATTCCAGCAAATGCTGCAGACCCCAATGATGATGCCGGTAGAGTCGATTTAACAAAAATATCATTGTGGATGCCAGTGTTGACTCCAGCAATCACCGCAGAAGGACGATTACTATCATTTATGGACCAAGGAGGAAAGTCGTTGTTGAGTTGGCTAACCGTGAGTACAGATGTGAAACAATCAAATATCAACGGTTTATTCACTTGGAACCTAGCATCAAAACAAGGCGTTTCTGCGCCACGTCATATATTTATTGCGTTACAGGATAACGCACGAATTGGCAATCAACTCTCCAGTCATATGATATTTGATCAATTAGGTGTGAAAGACGTCTCACTGAGAATAAACGGCCAACAGGAACCATCTGAGGATATACAACTTAATTAAACAGAAAATCATATTGCACGAGTTTATCATCGTCTGTTGTCATTTATGGCACGCGATCAAAATGTGGATACTGGTTTGCAAATATCACAATGGGATTTCAAAAGCCTCTATCCGATTTATTACTTTTCACTGGAACATCTCGATTTGACAAGACAGTCAGTTGTTGATATACACTTTAGAGCTAATGTGACTCGTGGTGTTATTGCTGATTATAGAGCGGTTGCTGTCATTCTCAGTGATAAATCAATGCTACTCGAAGGTGTTGGTGGAAGAATGAGAGTGGTAGATGCCCCAGTAGAACGATTTTTCTCGATTTTTCATTGAATTAGAATCAATCTATTATGTATAATGTCATATAGTGTTATTAGTGTTGCGTTAACTCCTGGTCAAATCAAAAAATTGCAATCAGAATCGGCTAAAATATGTGGAACCACAATCACGTTGAAACCTAATCAAATGACTGGTGGTGCAAATAAACTATCGCTGACAACTCGTCAGGTGAAACATTTCAATGATGCTTTCAAGGATAAAAAAGGGGTTCAGATTACTCTTTCTGCGGCTGCTATTAAAAATATGATAAAATCAGGTGGTATATTTCCATTGTTAGCTGCAATACCAGCATTGATTGCAGCAGCAGCCCCAGCGGTGGCTAAAGCAGCGGCGTTAGGAGCCGTTGGTACTGTAGCAGGAATGGCGTTGAAAAAGGCAGCTGGACAAGGATATAAAAAAAAGAGACGATCCGTTCACGGATTGGGTCTAAGACTACCAGGAACCCCGTATTCATGGTACAGCGGAAAAGGTCTAAGACTACCAGGAACCCCGTATTCATGGTACAGCGGGAGATCCGTTCACGGATCAGGCCTGAGACTACCAGGAACGGTTTATTAATTGAGGAACCTATGGTTCCAATGTCCAATTTTGATTTAATGGATGCGGCTAAAAAACTAGTGATTAAAAATTTCAGAGGTGTTTTTATGAAAGATCAATTACCACATCAACCAAACAAAACTGAAACAGGTATTATTAATCTCGATAACAGCACCGGACCTGGAACTCACTGGGTTGCATACGCTATTGATCCACGTGGGATTGTCTATTTTGATTCATATGGATTAGCCCCACCAAAAGAATTTATGCGTTACATAAAACAATTTCCAATGAAGACTTGGTATTCTACGCTACCAACACAACAAATCAATGACCCACCAATATGCGGCAGTGAAGTATTAAATGTCCTTGACGCTATTTCTAACTCCTTGGGTAACCCAAGGGGGAAACCACCTCATATTGTCGTAAATGACTACACCAGCAATCGCTTTTTAGAGAGAGAAAGAGTTTTACAATAACATGATTGATATTTGGGGGAGACCTCTGAAACCCAAACCCGATGGCACTGCAACCCCTGATTCTATCAAGGATATAACAAAAAAAATTAAAGATGAAATAGCTGAGACGTTGAATTTAGAAAGTGTTGAACCCAATGAAATAGTTGTATTTCAAGATCGCCAGGGTAAATTGAAATCTAGTAATATTTCTCTGGATGATATTTTAGTTAAACAACAAAACGCAATCGAGAACACCGTTGCGTTATTTTCCGATCAGGGTAAATTGAAAACCAGTAATATTTCTCTGGATGATATTTTAGTTAAACAACAAAACGCAATCGAGAACACCGTTGCGTTATTTTCCGATCAGGGTAAACTCAAACCGGGTGTACTCGTTTCGACGATTACAGATCGATTAAAAATTCTCAACGATGATTTAAACAATTCTGTGGTTGTACTAACAACACTTGAATCTAGAATTGAAGAACACATAAAACAGTTTACCGCATTTCGTAGAAATATCATTGATAAATTTATTGGAACTACATTCGATAAAATTGAACTAAAACTCCCTGATATTAAAAAATCCATCGATGAGACGAAAACTTTCATCGAAGCCGTCAAAGGTGATTTTTCGAGGATGATAACAGTCATTGAAAAAACAAAAATTCCTCATGAGAAAACTAACAACATATTATACACAATCCAACACGGATCATTTGAGTTGTCACCTACAAACAACAAATTAGATATCACTGCAACCGTTAAGGGTATTTATCGATTAACACTAGTAACACCATTGTCTCAATTTAATATTTCATCGTCCAGTTCATCTGGGGTCAATAATACGATTTCAACGATCATCGACAAGGGTACAAATGAAAAGTTCACTATAACATCTACTGATGAAACTTTGGCTAGGGTTTCAACAACATGGTATGTGGAATTCGTAGCGGATTTAAGTAAATCGTAATTGAAAACGCTAGCGTTGTTAAAATAAAAAACGATTTCATCATCGCAATATCTCTATGATCAGGTCAGAGAATATCAAACTAGACTCAAAACTCTGTCTGAGGTGTATGCAATGAAAATTAAAAAATATCGCAGGAGAATTACCGCAATTGATGTTACTGTGTATTCAGTGAGTGGTGTAATCACCGGAGCCGGTATTATACTGTCTTCAGTGACAATGATGGCTCTGATAGCTGTTCCAATTTGCATTTCTGCGGCAACAACAATCGCTGGAATTATTTCAATAATCACAAAAAAAAATATCCTCATGCAGCCAACGGAAACTACAAGACTACATAATTCAATTTCATGTTGTGTCCACTGCATACTCGCAATTATCCTCATTGATATCGTCATCGCTCGATGATACAATTATATCAGAGAGTGAGTTTTCAGCGATGGTAGATATATATGATTCTGCGATGTCAAAATTAGAAGTACAAAAACATGAGTATAATAACAATGACAACACAGATGGAATTACTTCAACAAATAGTGGAGAACACAAACCCAGTACAAACAAGCATGATCTCAATAACCTCAACGAATCCAGAATTCAGTGTGAATTTCCCCTCTCCGGTCCCAGTGAAGGAGATAGCGCTAGCAAAATTACGAGTATACCACAGTTGGCCAAATATTAGGTCAAAATCATTTGGTGGTCAACAACCCAATAATTCCCTGGTATTTGCAAATAAGAATAAACCCGACGGTACCCCAGACTGGAATGTTGTTTCCATACCAACCGGATCATATCAAATTGAACAAATCAATGATGAATTCGCGCGTAGAATAAAATCGATTACTGGAGTAGAGTCAAAAATAGCTATAACAGTTCATGTGCCGACACTATCATCTGCCATTGAAATAAGCACAGAAGGATACGTCGTAGATATCTATCAGAGTTCTATTAGAGCCGTACTAGGATGGCCTGAATTACCACCCGGGGGAAAAACCGTTGATTTACCAGAACCACAAAAAACCGATTATATCACAGACAGAATAAAATCTGATAATCCAGTAAAAAGCTATAAAAGATACAACGAATTGATAGTTTTCACTGCAGTGAAAAAATTCAACAACCCAATATATCACACAACTCGACAAGAGAAAATCACTGAAAACTTCACAGCGATGAATGATTTTTCATTGTTGTTAATATCTCTTAAATCCGGTTCTCTCACCCAAGATGAATTTATCAGCGTCGTAGAAACAGGCAACAAAATCATCAATGACATGGAAACATTTCATTTGCAAATCATTCAAGTGGTATTAGGTGACAGTAATCCTATAACGAGAACAGAATTTGCAACGAAGTATAATATACGCGTAGAAGATATTCATGCGTTCAAACTACCAGGGTATAATATCTTAGAACTACAAAAATCTCTCAGTGATGCCATCGATGAAGGTTTCAAAAAAATCCATGATACGTGGAAAAAAACAACATCACAGGAAATAAAAATCCTCAAACATAATAATGACCCAGATGGTGGTGGCAGGCATATTGCTCCGTTCAATGTGAATATTTCAACGGTGATTGCGCTCAATTTAGTGTGTGATGTGATCGAAGGAAGCTATCAAATTAATCTAGAACGATCAAATCAAGCTCAGCAGGGGTATATTTTGTATTCATTTGCACCAACAGCTCCTCCAGGGTTTTTAATAATTGAGTCCCCGGTGAATCCAGTCTATATGTGATGTCATAATAATTCATTAACCAGAATTAATTTCAAACTCACTGACCAGTCTAATAATCTGATTGATTTACAAGAGGAGGTTTTACAAATTAGTCTGTTTGTGAAATCCTAAGGAGATTTTCGTCGTAGTAAGGACTTTCATCCTGAAAGGATTTTCGTCGTAGTAAGGACTTGATCAAATATTCGGTTAAAATCACCGTAAACCTTAGCAGCAGAGAGGGTGAGTGACAACGATGTTGCGACATTTTATGATTCATCAACGAAAACGCGAATGTTTTCAGACAACAATCACTGTCATTTTTTTTTTCTAGTTATTTCGCGAGAAGGGTCTAGTGTTATTTGGAGGGTATAATCAAAAAAAAAAACAAAAAATGTTGTAGGATTCACCCTCTCTGCTGCTCTGGAGGACGTGAAAAAAATATTTCGGGGATTAAACACGCTGACCAATTTCGTCCAATGGATCTTAAACCCTATCGACGAGACGTGGAGTCAAGGGGACATCGAACGTTACGGAGATTGTCATCCCTATGCCACGGTGATTACTCACAATTTCTCGGGATACGATGGACAATTTCTTATTAAATACCATACGGAACAAGACTCCGAACGTCCTAAAGTCACTTTCAACGAAACCAAACTCATCTACATGCAAGTGGGACAAGTACGATTTATAGATTCGATGAGTTACTTGGCTATGCCATTGAGTTGAATGCGTAAAACATTTGGAATGACCAGAATGGCCAAAGGCTATTTCAGCACTTTTTCAACACCGAAGCCAATCAACACGTCGTTCTACCACATTTGTCTAATGCTCACTACTACGACTCTGACAAGATGCGCACCGAGCAACTATAAATTTTCTACGCATTTTACCACACTCGCACCTCGGACCCCTTCGACTTTCAGGAAGAAATGTTAAAGTATTGTCATTACGACGTGGACATTTTACGGCGCTGCTTTGGAAAATTTCGAGAATTATTCATGGAGCACGGAGGGATCGGTCTTTTCAAAGAAGACTGCACCATTGCCAATGCGTGTTTCATAGTGTACCACAAACGATCCATGCCCGAAAACACCCTGGCTGTCAGCTGTCCTCACACGAACTTTGTCAAACGTCAATACTCGGTCTAAGCCCTACGCTGACTACATTACCTGTGCGACAAGGAAGACAAATGGATTCAATATGCCCGAAACGGAGGAGGCGAAAAGACCATCGGATCGTATTCGGTGAATGGTTGGGACTTAGAAAACACCAAGATCGTGTACGAGTTTAATGGTTGCTTATTTCACGGATGTTCCGTCTATTACCCTCAACGTGACACAAAAAATGAGTTTTACAACGTAGCACGGAAGACTTATATGAGGTCACTTGTCCGCGGCGCTTGACGTTAGAATAGCAAGGATACCAAGTGATGGAAATGTAGGAACACGAGTGCTATCACCGTTTGAAAACCGATCGCGAGTTAAACGCATCGTAGAAAGTTACAAGTTGGTGAACCCACTGAAGCCACGAGACAGTTTGTACGGAGAACGGACGAATGCCACCTGTTTGCTGTACCACGCCGACAAGGAGAAAGGAGAAGAGATCATATACTTAGACGTGTGTTCACTGTAACCTTATGTGTGCAAATATTGTCACTTTTCCGCATGGCACCCGCAATTGCTGACGAAACAAATCGACCTGGAAATATTCGACAATGCAAAGGATTGATTAAATGTAAAGTCTTGCCTTCCACAGACTTGTACCAACCCGTTTTATCTCACCATTGCCAAAGAAAACTGATGTTTCCCTTGTGCCGTACTTGTGCCAAAACGTGTAACCAAGACCGACTTCGTCAGCACACCCAGAACTAAAGGCGCCTTGACGGGAATGTGGGTCAGTAAGGAATTGTTTAAAGCTCTGGATCTGGGATACCAATTGTTAGACGTGTACGAAGATTACCACTTTCCCATGACAGAACAGTACCACAAGGGTGACGAGACTCAGAAAGGCATTTTCGCAGACTACGTGGATGCCTGTTTGAAACTGAAACAAAAAGGCAGCGGCTATCCTTCCTGGTGCCATACTCCCGAAGACCTACATAAATTCAAAGAGAAATACTTGGAGCAGGAAGTCATCGCTTTAGACTACATCGAGAAAAGCGAAGGAAAGCTATCGTTTGCCAGAGTGATGTTGAATTGCTTGTCGGGAAAAATGGCACAACGACCGTGTTTACCCAAGACAGAGTATTTGTCCGATCCTTCCCGCTACTTCCAGATGACTCACGACAATACTAGATACATGAAACACGTGGACGTCTTTCGTGAGGACTTAATCTTGGTCAAATAAGAAGAAGAACTGGACTTTGTAGAGGCCGAAGCATTTGGAAATGTCATCATTGCGGCCTACGTGACAGCCCATGCTCGCTTAAAATTGTACGAAGCGTTACTCCAATTAGGAGATCGTGTGCTGCATTTTCACACGGACAGTTACATCTACGTACAACGTCCTGATGACCATCATTACCCTAAAATCGAAGAAGACCGTTTAGGAGCCTGGACGGACGAGCACCCCGAGAACAACATTCTTAGTTTGGCTGGTGTTGGTCCCAAAAATTACGGCTACGAATACCGGGACAAACAAGGACATGTGCACACCGAGTGTAAATTGAAAGGATTGACTTTAAATCATCGCACCAGTCAAGTGGTGAACTTTGGCGTGCTAAAAGAAGCGTTGCAATCTGGAGGGCATCGAGATTTAAGATTCATCACCTACGAACAGCACACAAACGTTTACCCACCAAATCGTCAGTCGGACAATGTAAAAACTGTATCAAATCGTGCACCAAAAGCGAATACGGCTTCGCATCCACTTCACTTTACCGTACGGACACGCCGATATTGGTCAGCATATAAAGGGGGAAACTTCCAAGACCGATACTTCATTGTAAATACAAATACCAAGCGAGAAAGATGAATCCTTTCACACAGCAAGTATCAAGCCAGAGAAAACTCACGATCATACCACCAATGCAGTACCAAATCTTAGTTGTTTATTTACTAACGTCATGAAAAAACAAAACTATGTGCAACCAGTGGGTCTTCAAGACTACAAGACTTTACCTTAGGAACACGCTGATATCACCTGGTATAAAATGGGACGACTTACAGGAACGACACTTCTTTCGAGAATAAACGCCGAGAAAGATGAATCACTCTACGCAGATGAAAAAAGAGAAGGAACAAACATCATTGACCTCTTTCACCACTATACCGTCACAGCGAAGTGCGTCCAAGAAGGAAAAGGATTCAGTAAACTTAAAGGAATATTTTAGCATCCAAATTCCTCAGACAGCGACTTCGGGAAAATTTATGACGACAACTTATACCTACAAGGTGAAATTTAAAGATTTTGCGTCTAACGTTCCAGCCGAGGAAGCAGCAGGTTTCATCGCGGACTTATTTGACTCACTGTTAGAGGAACTCAAACGTCAGTGTCAAGACAAAGATCAAGGCCGTTTGAGCCTATCTATGTATCACGACAGTTTGAACTCTCCTTTATGTTTCAGGTTTAGTACACCTGCAGAATTAACTTCTTCCAAACTATTGATTGCTATTGAAGACGTGCAGACAGTGAGAAAAAAGCTGACATCACCTATGGAAAAGTGACCATTCATATGGCATACGTTGTACCTCCATGGGAAGAAGACAATAACCACCATTGATCTGTCATTGATCTGCACCTAATACGATGCATATACCAACATATCTACAGATGAAAGGGAGTACGTGATGGGAAATATCTACGATGGAAACAAGTGGAAGCTGGCCAGATTTAAATAATCTGTATGACTGATAAATAGAAAAGCACGAACTTTGTCATATTTGATCGTTTGTGTCTTGTTTTAGCTTTTTCTCAAGAATGGACATTAATTGTAGTATGAAAAATGTCATTCTTTTATGAAATGCATATCCGTTTTCAAAGGTAGTTTTCTAGAACCAAGAAAGAGATTACTTACGAATAGGTTTTTTCCATGTCCAAATTTGTATGTATTAATGGGTAGTGCTTAGACCAAGGCACAGGCCATAGAGCCCATGTATATATTTGAATAAATGTTTTGAACCCATACAATAGACCTTTCTTTTTGGATTCTCAATTCTTTTTGTGAGTCTTACTTTGGAACATCCCTGTCAACTTTTCTGTGGGTTTGGATGTGTATTTGTTTGTTTATGTATGTCTATGTTTGTCCTTTCAACCCTTTGTAGCTATAAATACATTTCACCCTATAATTATTTTTGACCCTATAAACCCCATGACGTCATACATATTCAATTCCCATTGAGCTTCAGGTGACATTCCCATGTTAAATTCCCATTGTCCCCAAAGTGCTAACCACCTCTTTTATCATAGAAGTCTACGTGAAGCTATAAATCTTGAGGCTATAGTGTAAACGGCCAAACTTAACACAGAAGTCTACGCGAGCCTATATCGCCCCATATACAACTCTCTGTGCGTATGTGTGTGTGTGTGTGTGCGTGCGTGCGTGCGCACTTGTGTGTGTGTGTGTGATGAATTGGATTTTAGTACCTTTTTTATAAATTTTAGTATGAGTCGGCAGGGGTTCTAACCCGCGACCTCCATCATCCGAGGCGGACCCTCTAACCACTAGCAAGAGTAGACGCCAGTGTAAGAAAAAGTTTCTTATAATACTCTGAGATATATATATATATATATATATATATATATATATATATATATATATATATATATATATATATATATATATATAATCGACCGTGTAGTCCTGGTACTAATGCTGTTCGTGTTTTTTACGTTACCATAAATTATTCTGGTCTTCACTATGGTGAAAACGTTTTCGATTTTTTGCTCAGAACTTCCTGATAAAGGGCAAGAGTAAATACTAGCTTATCTCTCTCAGTCACCTCTTTTGTTTATACCAATTAAAAAATTTTCTACATGTAATATACTGAAAGACTAATGGTGCAAAATTGTTCTGAATATTTCAGAGTACATTCTTTCATGGTCAGTGTGACACGTATACGTTAAGACTGAAGTATGAGCTTGCCTGCCAATAAACGTGGTAGCTAGAGACTATTAACCTTTCTTATTAGGGGAACGAAATGAATTTTAGTTAGAACCAGCTCGGTTAACAGCTAGGAATAGGCGATGTGAGTGAGGAGAATTTTAGCTCTTAAAGTTGTTATCCTGAATTATGGGGGGAGGGGGGGTCCCACACGGAATTCGGGGTTTTAAAATAATTCCTCACGTGAAATTAGTGTAAGTTTCTGAAGCAAGCTAGAATTTAGCTCCGAGAATAGTACATAAGAAAGTAACTTCTCATTAAATCGTCATAAGGATGAGTGTCCGAAGGTTGGGGACACGGAAAGAGACAGATTCGGGTGCATAAATACGAATCTTGAATAAAGCAAAAATGTATTGTTACGATTTCATGCAATGTGTATTTATTTATGTAAGTCTGTAATTATTGTTGTATTTATTCGTTTAAAATTTATACTTCAATTTTCCTTGAGTTCAGAAATAATAGAGCATGGTTTATGACTCATGTATTGTAGGAAAGCAGCAAAGGGGGATAATCATACAACTTTTTAGAAGCGTCGACAAGTCAATCTGAGGCTTCTTCGAAAATGCGTTATAGAAGCCTCCATTCAGCAAAATAAAATTTAAAAAAAACGACGCCACCCACTCCATGGATTTAATTATGTAGTTAACGATGAGTTATGAGTGGCGAATCCTAATTTTACAGGCGATTTAGCAAGCTGAGACCTCCTCAAAATGCTTAATAGAAACCTCCATTGGGTAAAAATGACGCCAAACCTCGTTGTAATTTCGCCCCCTCTGCTGGTATGGATTTAATTTATGTAGTTAACGACCATGATCAAAGAAATCTTAAACCAGTACAATCACGTGATAGCGTGGGCTCTATTTATAGAACACATGACTCTCTTATTTTTCCCACGATTGTGTCTATTTATACGCCCAACTTTGACACTCACTAGTTTTCGAGGAATGTTATTTCTGCTTCGGTTCTGCTTGCAAGCGAGAAACAATAAAATTTTTCTACTAATTTGAAACTGTTATCAGATTATGTTGCTTCACTGATATTAATTAGGACGTAGCTGGTTTCATTACTTAAATATAGCGACAAAATAGGTTACGTTCAACGGAGATAACTGCTGTTATAGCGGCAGGTTTTCCAACACTAGATATATTATTATAAATCGTCCCATATCTATTTGTAAAACCAAATCAAACATAAAGTTATTTACACAAATAGTTATATTTCTAATTCTGTTTCTGGGTAAAATAGTACAGCGTTGACTGTATGAGTAATTACAGTATATATATATATATATATATATATATATAGATATATATATATATATATATATATATATATATATATAGATATATATATATATATATATATATATATATATATATATATATATATATATATATATATATATATATCTTAAAAAACAACATTATGGCAGACGTGAACTTCTAGTCCGATGCAAACGTGGTTGGCTGTGGAAACTCCATAGTTGAAATTTACGGTTCGAGTCCTACAACGGACTGGTGATAACGATATGATGTTTTTCTATTAATTGGGGAGGGGAGGGGAGGCGAGCCCTTCCGTTTACATTCCAGTTACGAAGTAAAAATGTGCAACCTATAAATCAAATCCACGGCGACGTGTTTGGGTTTTTATTCCAACTATGCAACCATGGATTCGATTCATGGGTTGCCATTTTAGTTCGTAGCTTGAATGTAAACAAACCCCACCCCCACCCCATGACGCCCATGACATAAATGGACGTCAAAATAAATAACAACCATGGATGTTATTAGCTCTCTGTCACATTTGGGTAGCCCCGTAGTGTAGTTCAGAATGAATTACCGGCCAAAAGAAAGATGTCAAATACATGTAGTGATTTCCCCAAGCATATCTTCTGGGCGGTCTAATATGGCATTTGTTACGCTAGGCCTCCCGCCGGATATTTATGTTTAGGACTTGATCGAGATTGAAGAAATCTAAGAAGAAAAAAAAAATTGAGAAAAATACTCAAAGTAAGAACCCTATGAAAGACACAAAGGCCTAATAAGAAATAAGGGGGCCAAATGACTGACGACCGCTCATCATAGGTTGTTATTTAGTGAAAAATTAGTAATTATATCAATGAATTCTGAAAATATCAACCGTATATTATAAATGAAATAAATAAATTGAATTAATTCGAAGGCGAAAAATGGTTTTTTTTTTCTTCTTCAAATTAGAGATAAAATATTTTATAATATATAATAATGGATATCCAATATGTAAATAACATAATTGGTGAAATCACAAATTTGAAAAATAATGGAATAGTATTATCTGAAAATCTAGACTGTGAACGCATTATATCAGAATATGAGCATATCGATGATCAATCAAAACGAGGTCGTTACGTTTTACCTAAGATGTATTCTCTGATAAAAAGAATACAAAAATCAATTAATGTCTCGTTGTATCGTAACGACGTTAATGTATTCATACAGTTATTTAGTATCGTTGAATCAATTAGACAGAAATTAGGGCAACAGTACCAGATTAGATCCGAGATATCCTCTAAAGTTCGTAACATTAAAAAATTGATAAATGACCCTCCACATGACCATATAACGGATTCACCTAGCATACATTAACGTCCTTACCTTCAAGGGGCACATACATACATCCATACATACATACATCCATACATACATACATGCATACATATATACATACATACATACATACATACATACATACATACATACATACATACATACATACATACATACATACATACATACATACATACATACATACATACATACATACATACATACATACATACATACATACATACATACATACATACATACATACATACATACATACATACATACATACATACATACATATGCATGAATTCAATTCTTATAGGTGGGTGATTCTTTTTTTTTTCGTTGTAAAGTCATGCAATACAACAAAGATTTTTACGATTTCATATTTGAAAATTCAGTGGGGTTCTACAATAATGATCGAAGAAGCATTAACGACTAAATTAGCACGAGAGAGATTGAAAGCTTTTAAAAAGTTTATTCCAATCCGCGACTCGCTACGTGAAAAATTGCAGCAGCGACAGAGTCTTCAGACTGATTTTACAGAAAGCTCTGAACAACTTTTTTCCCCTATAATTACAACAACGAAACAGATAGTGTCAACAATCTCTGAACAAGGAAAAAAAGAAGAAGAGACTTTTCTCCCTGTGTTAGAAAAAATAGCAAAAAGAACTAAACAAACAACAAAATCCTTACAATCACTTCCTCAGGACATATCAACTAAATTCGAAGAATTTCAAGTAGAACAACCACTAGTTAGTGAACCACCTAAATCAAAACAAGTAGCGGATATGTTTACCAATAAGGCTTAAAAAAACAAATTCTCAATATGGATGAAGACGATTTAAGTGAATTTGCTGCTAACAACTATAATTCACAAGAGACGTTTTTCACGGACAATTATAAAGATCATACATTGTCACATAATGAATCGGCTGATATTTTGTATGAACTAAATACTGGGAGTTTAGATAGAAGGATGACGAAATATAGAGAATTCAAAAATAAATTTGATGAATATATACAACAAGAAAGAAAACGCTAAACACCAAGACAAAAAAACAAGACCCATACGATGAGGAGGAATTTTCTGGGAGTGGGATATCAGGTAGTGGTCGAAAGGTCAGTTGTCCTGGTAATGTTCTTAGTAACATATCACGATTAGAAGTACTCGTATCAGGGAAACGGGCTGGAAATAACTCACCGGAAGTAATTAATGAAGCAGCTGATATCTGCAGGAGGTTATTTCAGGGTGGTATCATGGATATTGCAACATATCGAGATTTCATTGACGAATTGGCGGAACATTATAGTGATTAATCTTGAAGAGTTTCCAATCGAACAACAATTCAACACCAGTATTTTTTATAGGAATGATCATACACTACAACCATGATAAACCAACAAGCGTGTATGTGGTAAACTCACGATTGCCAGAATACCGAGCATACTATGGAGATGGTCTCGGTGATACTATAATGGGATTATTTGCAAGAATGGCTCCAAAAGTAGCTCCGATAGCAAAACTACTATCAATGAAAGCCATTGATGTTATTAAAGATAAGGGTATTAATTTCGTTGGTGATCTTGCCGGGAAGGCGTTTTTAGCCGCGAAAGATAAATTAAGAGCGTTAGTTCGACGTCGAAAGAAACCACAAATGACTTCACAGTCATCACCGTTACCATCTACGGCAGTGATGACTGCAAGTGTTAGTAAAATAATAAATAACGCAGTTGATGAAAAACTAGCATCATTGATGGCGACTAACGCCCAAGATAACATAACCGCAAATATGATAGCGGGAAGTGGCTTAAACAAACGTCAGCCACGTCGGTGAAATTGAAAATCTTTAGATTTTCGCCTACAATTTAGACCAGCAGATATATAATAGAAAATGTTCAAACGGGTACCTGATAGCGCATTTGATATGGATGCCCCAGTACGTAAAGATGATTCTGTACGTGATTATCAATACTATTCCTATCACGCAGTACAACCTGATCTTCGAGCAAGAATTGAACTTCAAGTTCATGATACCAGTAAATACTTTTTGCCATGTGAAGCCTTTATCGAAATCGAAGGTGAACTTCTACAAACAGATGATACACCATATGCAAATGACCCAACTCTCCGAGTTGGTTTTGTTAACAATGGCATCATGGCGTTATTTGAAAGTGCAAGATATCTCACTGACGGAAGAGAAATCGAATATATTGAGCGTGAAGTTGATATTGCTACGGGAATAATCGGGTTAGCAAGATATTCCGATGACTATACAAGATCGGCAGGTCCGTCTATGATGTTCGCGAAGGATATTACTGATAACGCTGAGCACGTCCAGTATTCTAGAGTAAAAGCAATACAAGCTACTGCAGTTGATCCAGCACCAGCATGGTATGTAAAACCACCTGGTACATTTGATGTCATTAATAATGTTCCTAATTACAACCTAGGATTTGCAACACGAGTAGCAACGTTGCAGGGACAACATCGACGGTTTTCATGTGCGATTCCGTTGCATCACATATTTGGATTTTGTAGAAACGTCAGAAAAGTTATCAATGGAGCAAAGCATACGGTAGCATTAGTGAGAAAGGGTACTGATGATAATGCAATCTGGCGCACTGGCGGCGTTGCGGGTAAAGTCGTTTTATCAAAACTATCACTATGGATGCCAGTGCTGACTCCCTCGCTGTCAACAGAAGAACGATTACTATCATTTATGGATCAGGGAGGAAGGTCATTGTTGAGTTGGTTATCAGTGTCCACAGATACGATGGATTCTAATATTGATGGTACACTTACATGGCATCTAGCATCAAAACAGGGTATTTCAGCTCCACGTCACATATTTGTTGCGCTACAGAATACTGCGCGATTAAATAATCAAGAACGTTCCCATATGATATTTGATCAAATTGGATGTAATGAAGTCTCACTGAGAATAAACGGACAGCAAGAACCATCTGAGGATATACAACTTAATTATGAAAACAATTACGTTGCACGAGTTTATCATAACCTGTTGTCGTATATGGGACGCGATCAAAATGCCGATACCTGTCTACAAATATCACAGTTGGATTTTAAAAATCTGATCCGATTTATTACTTTTCGCTGGAACATCTCGATTTAACAAGGCAATCCGTCGTTGATATACACTTTCGAGCTCGTGTAACCCGTCCTGGTGGTATTGCTAATTATAGAGCAGTTGCTGTCATTCTCAGTGATAAATCAATGCTACTCGAAGGTGTTGGTGGACGAATGAGAATCATTGATGCACCGGTGGGAAATATGTAATTGAAAACTCTATAACAATTAGATCAATCTGTGTTTGTATAATGTCGTATAGTAATATCAATGTCACGTTGACACCTGGTCAGTTAAAAAAATTACAATCCAAATCAGCTAAGCAACGTGCAACCACAATAACGCTGGAACCTAATCAAATGAATGGAGGGGAAAATAAATTGTCACTGACAACTCGTCAAGTGAAACATTTCAATGACGCACTTGTAGCAATAAAAGGTGTTCAGATTACTCTTCTGCAACAGCGATCAAAACATGATAAAAAACCGGTGGTATATTCCCGCTGTTAGCTGCGATTCCAGGGCTGATTGCCGCAGAGGCCCCAGCGGTGGCGAAGGCGGCGGCGTTAGGGGTTGTTGGTATCGCGGCAGGAATGGCACTAAAGAAAGCAACGGGAAAGGGGTATAAACAAAGGGAAAAGGTCTAAGACTACCAGGAACTCCACACACGTGGTACAAAGGATCGGGTCTAAGAATCCCAGGAACGGTTTACTAGTTCCCATGTCTAATTTTGATTTAATTGATGCCGCTAAAAAAACTCGCGATTAAAAACTTCAGAGGTGTTTTTATGAAAGATCAGTTACCGGCACAACCAAATGATGTTGAAACCGGTATTATTAATCTAGATAACAGCTTCGGACCTGGAACCCACTGGGTTGCATACGCAATTGATCCACGTGGGATTATTTATTTTGACTGATATGGATTAGCGCCTCCAAAGGAATTTATGCGTTATATAAACAACTTAAAAACTTTTCACCTTGATAAATCAAGGGTAAAGACTTGGTATTCTACGTTACCAACACAAACGATGATTGACCCACCAATATGTGGCAATGAAGTACTAAATGTCCTTGATGCTATTTCAAAGGAATCAAAGATGAAATTGCAAAGCAATTTACACCCAAAACCACCTCATATAGTTGTGAATGAGTATACTAGCACAGTCGCTGGATTTAAACAGTGAAAAGATTTCTACAATAACAATGATTGATATTTGGGGACGACCTTTATCATTGGGAAAACCCGAACCTGATGGAGTTGAAATCCTTGATAAAATCAAGGATGTAAAAAAAACTAGTCGAAGATGAAATAGCTGAAACGTTGAACTTAGCAAGTGTTGATCCAGGTGAAATAGTTATATTTCAAGATCGTCAGGGTAAATTGAAAACTAGTAATGTTTCTCTTCATGATATTTTAGTTAAACAACGAGACGCAACAGAGAATACTATCGCGCTATTTTCCGATCAGGGTAAACTCAATCCCGGTGTCCTTATTTCAACAATTACAGATAAAACTTTATCACTCGATAACAATCATATATCTGTTACGAATTCATTAAAAACATTCAACGATAAATATGATGATCATATAATTAAATTTAATCAACTCATTAACAACATCGAAACTCCTGTAAATAACTTCTTTGAAGTTCCACGTGTGACCACACCAAAACTTACAGAGATAAAAAATTCTATGGTTGAATTTGCAGCATTTCAATCCCGATATGCAGATCATGTTGATAAATTTACATCATTTCGTAAAAATATCATCGAGAATTGTTTTGTAACCACCCTGGATAAAAATGATATAAAACTTCCTAATATTAAAAAATCCATCGATGAGATGAAAACCTTCAACGAAGCAATCAAAACTGATTTTTCGAGGATGATAACAATCATTGAAAAAAACAAAAATTCCTCATGAAGGAACCAATAACGTAGTATACACGATTCAGCATGGATCAATTACGTAGACTCCACTAAATAACAAATTAGATATCACTGCAACCGTCAAAGGTATTTATCGCTTAACACTAGTGACACCAACTCAATTTAATATATCATCGTCGAGTTCATCTGGGGTCAACAATACGATTTCAACGACCTTCAACAAGGATAGAACTGAAAAGTTCACGATAACATCCACTGATGATAATTTGATTAGGGTTTCACCAGTATCATGGTATATGGAATTTGTAGCAGATTTGAGTAAATAATTAAACTGATTTTCAGTTTCAATTGAAAACACTAACGCGTTAAAAAATAAAATGACAACATCGATGATTTTATCATCTCAGTATCGCTATGGTCAGGTCAGAGAATTCCAATCTAAACTCAACTCACTCGCTGAGGAGTATCAAAAAAAAATAAAAAATACCGACGAAGAATAACCGCGGTTGATGTTATCGTGTACTCGTTATCTGGAGTAATCACTGCTGCTGGAATAATACTATCTTCAATTACAATGATTGCTCCTGTCGCTGTTCCAATTTGTATTTCTGCGGTGGCTACAATCGGGGGTATATTAACCGGGGTCACAAAAAAATAATCATCGTGTAGCCAGAGTAAACTTTACGATCATGTAGTTAAATTTCATATTGCATCTGCCGCATACTCACAATTATCATCAATGATATCATCGTCGTTGGATGATACAACAATATCAGATAGCAAGTTTTCGGCGATGGTTTAATTGTACAAGTCAACGATGTTAAAATTGGAAAATGTAAACAATTTCAACAGTGATAATAATAATAATAATGACAACACCGCAGGAACTACTTCAACAAATAGTAGAAAATCCAACAACGGTGAAAACAAGCATGATATCAATAACTTCAACGCGTCCCGAATTCAGCGTGAATTTCCCTACTTCGATCCCCGTGAAAGAGATAGCGCTAGCAAAACTACGAGTGTATCATAGTTGGCCTAATATCAGATCGGTAGCATTTGGTGGTCAACAACCGAATAATTCTTTAGTGTTTGCGTGGAAAAATCGTGAAGACGGAACTCCAGACTGGAACGTTGTCTCGTTGCCAACAGGGTCATATCAAATTGAACAAATCAATCCTGAATTACAACGAAGAATTAAATATATTACTGGAAAAGAATCAAAAATTGCTATAACAGTTCACGAGCCAACGCTATCATCTGCGATTGAAATAAGTACAGAGGGATATATCGTATATATTTATAACAGTTCAATCAGATCAGTGTTAGGATGGCCTGAAGTACTACTTAGACGTGAAATTGTTATACCACCTGAACCACAAAAATCTGATTATATCACCGACAGGATAAAACCCGTCAATGAAGTAAAGAGTTATCAAGATCATTCGCCCAACAAGTTCATGGGATCCTTCTCACAGTATGGTGGCTTTATTCACCTCCAATTAATCGAAGAAAATTTAACAGCGATGAATATCGATTTCTCATTATTGTTAATATCCCTTAAATTTGGCTCTCTCACCCGAGATGAATTTATTAGTGTAGTACAAACAGGTAACAAAATCATCAACGATATGGAAACATTTCATGCGCAAACTTTTCAAGAAGTATTAATGAACGACAATTATAAAAGGGTGTTTGCGAGAAAATACAAAATCCGCATAGAGGATATTCAAACAATTAAAATTCCTGGATACAGCACCAAATAATTAAAAAAATCTCTCAGTGATGCCATTGATATTGAATTCAAAAGAATCCACGATGATTGGATGGAATTATCACGACAACAAATAACAATCCTCAAACATAATAATAACCAAGATGATGGTGGTAGGCATATCGCTCCGAACGTCAATATATCCTCGGTGATTGCATTGAATTTAGTATGTGATGTGATCGAAGGAAGCTATCAAATAAATCTTGAACAATCAAATCAAGCTCAGCAGGGATATATTTTGTATTTATTTGCACCAACAGCTCCTCCAGGATTTCTAATAATTGAGGATCCAACTAATCCAGTCTATATGCGATGTCATAATAATTCTTTAACGAGAATTAATTTTAAACTCACTGACCAATCTAATAATTTAATTGATCTGCGAGGTGAAGCTTTGCAAATCAGTCTGTTTGTAAAGTCCTAGGACATGGTAAAAAAATTGTTAACCCACAACGACAAATATCCAGAATAAAATTCTGCAGCCGCATTCATTGATTGTCTTCGTTAGTTTCTGTATCACTTTTTGCGTGTCCCTTAATACCATAGTTAGAAATAAACAAATCGAATCCTATTATTAAAACGTTTTGAAAAAGAAGACTGATAAATTAATTCTGCAACAAATCGTACTGAGGGCATACACATATCGAAATAATTACCGCCTGCAGTCATTTATTTAAATATTTTTTCTTCGTTAGTTGTCATATCATATGATTTCACACTCTTTGCTTGTTTTGCGTGTTTGCCGGTTCCTCCCATTTTTGTATTCTGACTTTGAGTAATAACTCGTAAGTTCTCCAATTTGTTATTTTGAGGAAATCCATCAACGTGATCAATCACAAATCCGTCTTTGATTAATCCATTAAATGATTCATACACGATTCTGTGACAGAGATATATTTTATTTCCAACACTGAACCTCAAATATCCCATATTACTCACAACACCAACAGATTTCTTCAATCTGCAGTGTCTAAAAACACCATCACGAGAAGCTTCATAATTGACAAGCACGGGATGAGGTCTGAAGTCTTGGCTCATTTGTATAATAATACTATTTGTCTAATTTATTATTTGCTTTAATTATAAACCTCTCAATATAGTCTTGAGGGGTCTTTATGATTTTGTCATCGTTGGGGTCTATGACGGTATTTTTTATTCGTTTGTCATAGTAGCGTTCTAGTTCTCTGTATCGTTTGCCTCCACAATTGAGACATAATTGTAATTTTCTCCTAACGCCCATCCCACATCGGAGGCATGGGAGAGGGCCTTTCGAACCGTTTTTCACGCTTTGTAAATGATACCCACAGAATTCGATTCTGCATGATTTGTTACACGGAGTCGCTGATCCAATCATAACCCATTTGCAGTGATTCATTATATAATAAATTTCCTACTTAAATACTTGCTTTAATTATATGAATGAAGAATTCGAGAGATTATCATCAATTAAGACTTACAAAAATATTAAATTAAATCTAGATAGAACCCTCAAAGATGTGCCAAAACGGGCAATAAATGATAACAGCTTGATAAAATAAATTCGTGACTGTGCTGTTGAATTCAAGCGTGATGGAGCATCTCATAGCTGGTCAACATTTCGAATTGAGTGAGTTGTTGATGCCACCTTGAACGACGAAAACTCAGCTACGATAATATCACAACTTGACAGAAAAAGTATTTTTTTAGAGTGAAATTCATTGTCAATTTAGAATCAGGTGATTGGATTATACGAGACAAATTGGAACCAATTCTCAAAGACAAGAAAACAGTCGTTGTTAGCCGTGATTCTAAGCCGGGTCTGTTAACTGGAATAGACAAACCGTACTATGAACGAGCATACCCTGAAACAGCAGTTGTTTATGGGATATATCCGTTAAATGAGAAACCTGATATAGGAAAACTAAAACCAATGAAACAATCAACGAGGATAAATTGTGTAGCAGAACGAATAACAGGGCATTTTACAAATGCATCCCGAGGGAACAAACTAACTGATTTACGACGTAGCAAAATAGCTCAATGGGGTTTAACAGTCAAAGAGTGCGGAACAACTATTAGCGATATAGCAAAATTAGAAATATCACTGAGATTTCCAATAACCGTTATGACGATAACCGGAAAAGTATTATATGAATCGAAATATAACAAAAATGGAGCCCCAATTAAAATTATTGATCATAACGAACACGCATGGACATCCGCGGTCACAATATTTCCACGGAACAGAACAGTAGAGTATATACCCGACGAATTCTTGGGAGACGTTGAAGAAAAACTATTCGATGCTATTGCGCATTTGAGTAAAAACGACCCCGTGTCAGTGTGGTTACTTCACAGCACTGATATTTTTGATCAGTTTGTAAAACCAAATGGTGAATTATACCGCACTGAAGCGTTGCACAACAAAATGAAAAAAACAGCTAATGTTTTTTTAACGGCGGATAATGAAATCATCGTCAATGACAATGATGAACAATTACTGACAAACTGCTTTACTATTCCATCGGTTGCAGCTCATTTTGCGAGAAAGAAAAACGCATGGAAACCAACACGAACTGAATTCTTGCCAGATATTGAGTCTAGTTGTCTCGAATTTAATCATGGCGGTTTATGGAACCGAAAATACGACCCTGGAACCACATGCTCCTCGAGTATCATTTCAGTTGATATGGTTGCTTGTTATTCAGCTAGTTTTCTTGGTTATGGATCCGCCGCTGAGTATTTTAAACGATTTGGACACCCCGTACACGAAATGACTCGTGGTGCAATTAATGGACCATTACCCGACTTTGATTTAACCGGTTTTGCTCGTTTAGTATCATTTGATTTCGCTGCAGGACTTCATCGCTGTTGTTATATTTGGATTGGTAGACACATGTCTGAAAAGAAGTGGCTGCCAATAGCGTTATTACGGTTCATGATTGATACAAAAATGTTAATTTCGTTGACAGTCAGTGAAGCAATTATATCATATCGGAAACAAACTAATTTCTGGTTACCAGAACCGGAACGTCTTGATAGTATAATTGACGAATCCAGAAAACATATTGATGCCGACGAAGAATATATCATTGAGTTGTCCAAAAGGGTATTTAATCAACGAAACAGTGAAGCAAAAGATCTCGGCAGAAGAATAATTGGAAAATTCACTCAGGGAGGGAAAAATGTGACTATAAAAGATATTCTTCACTGTTGATTATAGATAACACCGAATATGACTTTGTAATCGCGGATGCAGTTTCTAAAAACAAATATGTGGATCGCAAGGACTCTTTCTTGTCCGATGGAACAAAATTGGGTACAGTTGTTACTTACAGTGACGGTTACAGTTCTCCGTATACACATTTGAGGTCGTCTATGCTGGGTTATGCTTGTATAAATTTATTTTCAATGATAAATAGATTTCCTGACACTGCGGTTAGGGTTGCAGTTGATTCATTTTACATTGACAAAAAGTACATCAACGAGGTGGCTAAATTCACTGAAGCTACTGACGACGAGCGCTGGGGTACATGGAGAATTAAAAAGGAAACACTGCGTGATTATTCTGAATCAGCACACGTTGAGATTAAAAACAGTTACTTACAAGGAGATAATTTATCAGAACGTTCTAATGCACCCCCGATATATGATCCAAATTGTAGATATAAAACAGTTTATTTAAACGGCTGTGGCGGGTCAGGAAAGACGACTCGGGCAATTGATTTATATCGAGGGCAAGCAAATATGATTGTGCTGACACCCACCCATAGATTAGCGCGAGAGATAAAACAACGAAACGTTGAAGCTTGTACTTATCACAGCTTTTTTCGATACAAGGGCGATGAATGGACCTCTGAAAGAATGGGTGAGAAATTCATTCCCGAGGTTATTATTTGGGATGAGATATGTACTGTTTCGGTGGATGTATTAAAAATGTTTATTGATTGGTTGCTGCGCGCGAATACAGCAGTGATAATGTGTGGAGATCATGGCCAACCACCACCATTTGTCGGTGGGAGTCCACATGATTGGTTGAAAGGGTTTGTTGACTATTATGAAGAAATCGATACAGACTATAGAGCACTTGATGAACAATTACGTGAAGTCATGAAATTAATTAGATTACAACCGGATAAAATCCAATGTGAAATAATCAGAGAAATAATTCCTGAAACACCCATGGAGGAATTTTGGGAAGCATGGAGACCAAATGATTTTGTAGTGGCAAGTAGAAAGATAGTCAGAGACAAACTTCAGAGAAAGTTGTTTGAATTACAAAAAGAAAAATTTCCAACACTTCCAACGCCGTTGTGTTATAGACCCTTGGATACACGAAAGCAGAATATTGAAGTTTAAATTCCAGGACAAAACGAAAAACAAACACTAGTGTTAAATTATATCGTGCTGGTTGATATCAGTGTTGTCGAAGATGCATTGCGTGCTGATAAATCGCCATGGACGCTGGGTTATGTAACAATACATTCCTCGCAGGGATTAACCATCACGGATACAATTGTTTGGATAGTTGATAATCGCATCGAGTGGTCGAATTTAGTCTATCTTGCAGTATCCAGAGTACGGCGAATAAATCAGCTTCAAAGAATTGTCCTGACAGAGTCAGGCGATGATGACACAGCAATGGATGATATTGATGTTAAAATCATTAATAACAAACTCTCCGGATATAAACAACAAGACAAAAAAAAAACAACGAGAATTTGATATTGATGCCGAATTAATAATTGCACTGAAACAACAACAGAATAATCACTGCGCGAGTTGCAATTGTATAATGCGTTGGCAGTATTCGGATAAAGATCCTCGACAATTTACCGTAGACAGAAAAAATAACAGTCTCGGTCATGTCAGAAACAATGTAATGTTGACTTGTCTTGAGTGCAACAGACGCAACGGCGCTAGTTAAGACCATGCGGTGGCAAATGAGTATCGTCAGGAATCACTCGTAGCTGTTCGCGTGTAAACCCCCGCTGAGGGGCGCTTGAATCCAATCTATAGATTGATGGTCTACCAGTTGATCGTGTTATAGTAGATATTTTATGCGTAGTGACACTCCAAATAGGATCAGTAGCCCTTCTTTTACCACCTTCAAGCTCTCCTGGTTCATATAAATATCTCACGGTGACATTGCCCAGAATTGGCTGAGAAACGTTATCTTTTCGTGGTTGTGATATATACTTCCTTTTTATTTCGTTGTTAGGTTTCATATTGATTGCTCTGGTAATCTCGTTTTTTAGCCCTGCAACTACTCCTGGTAATCTTTTGACTCATTCACGAGATTTTTTTTCTTGGATGAATTGTTTTGCGTGTTGATATCCAAATAACCGCTCAGCAAGAGTCCGATTAAATCGTTCAACAATTGCCTGATCGCGATGTAGAGCAGTATAACCTCGTCTGATGGTGACATTGTGATGTTTCATCGCTGATAAAACAGCGCCTTGAAATTCCTTGCCAGGATCAACTTGTAATAGATTTGGTCAGCGTAGTGGGCCTCGTCGATAAATCCTTTCAAATGCAGAAGCAACTTCAGTGGTCGTCTTTGTTTTTAGCGGTTCTGCTTGTTTGTATCTACTCGCAACATCAACTACGGTTAGCGCGTATTTGTAACCGTTGTCATGTGGTAAAAACAATAAATCAGCTTGATGAACTTCATTGGGTCCGGTAACATGAAAATGTGAGAAGTTGATTTGATTAGGATGCGGTAAATAGATTTGCCATATAGCCTGTTTGGATAACCAATTAGCCGCAGTGGCCCTTTTCACTTTTGCGGCACTGGCGAGTTTACTGATTGCAGCGCTACCCCTCCAGTAACCTCTCGGAGAATAATAAATAGATTGCATATTATTAATTACCAGTTCCCATCATCAATTTGCCTTTCATAGCTAATTTTACCAACCATGAAGCCAATTTTTCTTTGAAAGATGTATCCATGACGGAGTCAAGAATAGCATTTAACGCATGAATTAATTTCACATCTGCTAGATGTCTATGCTGCAAATTGCTGCTTTTATATGCAACATCATGAGCATGACACGCATTATCAATAGCGTTTATTGGTTCTTCACCACGTCGGGGCTGATTTTGGTCATCGAGTCTGATATCTAATCGTGTTCCGGGTCCACAGTAGCTATATCCTGGAAGGTGCTTTTCTCCTGGATACTTTGCCCATGGGGTTCCAGGGAGTTTTGCTAACTTAGCTGCAATATCAATTCCTCTTTTTTTTTAAATCCTTGGTTTCACCAAGGGAAAGAAATCTATATTTTTTTATACCACATGCTGCACACCTACCAGTAAGTGCTGATCTGTTATTTTTAGTTGTAATCGTCGTCACATCATTTGTGCTAGTACGCGTTTTACACTTCACACAATAGATCCATAATTTATTTATAATAATATGAATGTAATTGATTTTCAGCGACTAAAACAAGAGAACCAGTTAAGCATCATGCAGCGCTACCAAGCTCTATCCGCGTAATTATAATCGGGCCATCGGGATCCGGCAAGACGCAATTATTACTCAATTTAATAATGAAATGAATGAAGTGGGATAAGTTGTATTTAGTTGCTCCTAGTGTAGATGATCAGCGATGCTACGAAGTATTAAAATACTTTAACGAAAACGCTTTAGAAATTAAAGGTGAGAACGTCATTGAGTTTATAACCGATATCAATGATGCACCATCCGTGGATGACCTTGATGGGAGCATTAACAATTTAGTTGCATACGATGACGTAATGTTAGACAATCAAAAAAACCCAGCTAGGATATTTTCCCGGGGGCGTCACAAAAAAACTGACGTGATATATGTCACTCAACGCTACACTCAGATTCCAAAAGTGATCATAGATAACTGTAATATTCTTGCTGTATTCAACGGCGTTGATACGCATACGCTACGAAATATTTGGCAGACATGGTGCTGCGGCGATATGGACTTCAATCAATTTCGAAATTTCTTTAGTCACGCTCAGTCGGTCCCACACGGATTTATAACAATAAATTTGCATGACCCTCGAACACGATATCGTATCGAACTCGATCAAATATTCGGTTGAAATAATTTATTAACCCGACGCGACAATATCAATGGTAATTTTATTTTGCTGAATAACTCATAACTCATCGTTAACTACATAAATTAAATCCATAGCAGCAGAGGGGGCGAAATTACAACGAGGTTTGGCGTCATTTTTACCCAATGAAGGTTTCTATTAAGCATTTTGAGGAGGCCTCAGTTTGCTAAATCGCCTGTAAAATTAGGATTCGCCACTCATAACTCATCGTTAACTACATAATTAAATCCATGGGGTGGGTGGCGTCGTTTTTTTTAAATTTTATTTTGCTGAATGGAGGCTTCTATAACGCATTTTCGAAGAAGCCTCAGATTAACTCGTCGACGCTTCTAAAAAAGTTGTAGGATTCGCACCCTCTGCTGATAAGAATTTCGTACAATACTTCGTTACATCAGTGAGTTCGGATTCAATTGTTTTGTATGTAATAGAAATCATGTAGTGGAAGATTTTATGTATTTCTTCTGCACAAATTGTGAGCAGTAAATTATCTGTCTAAAATGAATTGTATCATAAAGATTTCATGCTTTTTATAAGATATAATGGGATTTTTTTCCCTATATCTGGAAATGAATGTCGATGACTTGTTAATTAGAAAAGTAACGTATTTATCGCAAGGAATGAAGTCTATTAATTCGTGTGTAATTTAAGCGTCAATTCAATTCAGCCGAGAATCGATTAACGTGTGCCGATTGGCCTAGTTCGGCTGGTAAATGTATAGCCACAGCGGGTTATAACGGTTTATCTAAAAGGTCTATTTATGATATGATCAGTTGGAATGCGGTAACCGCTAACAAAGCATCGATTTATGATAATAAGATTGAGTATCAATATGAAGTTGCGTAAGACCATAGCTAGCTCTGATGTGTTTAGATAGACGATATATGATGAAAAGAGTTGGAATATGTGTTGATCCCAGGTGAAAAAACGTGACATGTATTTAGGTTGGGTACTATATTTTTATTTTGAAGGAAAGAAAATGGCTCTACACACACCTATATTGTACAGTGGGGAATAGAGCACAGCCTACAACCAAGAGGTTGATGACCCGAAGAGGCTAAGGAGAGAGTGATAGAGTGGGAAAGAGACGAAAACTCAGACCAATTACCAGCTGTGTTTTGGGAACGAAGCACAAGATGATGCTGTCTTGCCGGCAATCTGAGTTCGATCATATGATGAAATTTGTTCTGTCAGTATAACAGAACGGCTAGTTGAATTTCGCATAATTTCGTTACTCTATTTCTCAGAGAAAGTGAAACATTCACATGCCATGCTCGATTTCATTTGTTTATGTAATTGATTAAATTGTTATATTTTACATCCGGGGACTCGTCTTATTCTATTTAATATTTCCTCTCAGAACTCTGTTATTCCATCCGTTATTTTCAATTTTTTTTTATTAATTACTCGATCTGGACAATAACACTGTGATCGATCATCTCTTAGATAACGATGACCAAAACCCATAAGGAGTGGGGATTGCACACATCTTCACCACCTTGTGACACAGACTATTAATTTTGGAGATGAGCTTCTCCTATTTTGTGACGAATATGGTTATATCATATCGGACTTAAAATTAATTGTAGACCACTCAACTAATTTTACTTACGTCAGTGATTCAAACAATACAGTGTCTTGGTTGGATCATTGTGTCTCTACACAGTCTGCTCATTCCGCTATAAGTGATATGAGAATACTTCACACCCTAGTAGGGTCCGACCATCGTCCTACTTTAATGACTATCAAGACTGAATTGCTTCCCAAATTTGATCCATGCCCCAATGAACTCTTAAACTTGAAATTCAACATCAACTGGTCAGACCTTACTGCTGACGAAAAGCTGAATTATACTCTGACTTCTGCATTCCTATTAAACAAGATTGAGATCCCACATTGTGTCGCGATCTGTAATGACCACGGCTGCACTAACCAGGTGCATATGAAACAGATAAATGAATTATACACTGATGTAGTAAAAGCTTTGTCGAACTCCGGTAATAGCTTGACTAATAAATCCAAACGTAGTCACCGGATTATACCAGGTTGGAATGTCTGTGTCAAAGAATTACATGATTTCGCACGAAACGCTTTGCTTATGTGGCGTGATAACGGTAAACCTCGTCACGGCCATCTTAGTAATCAAATGCGTCAAACTCAAGCACAATTTAAGTATGCTCTTAAATAATGTAAGATGGAAGGAGTAACATAGTGCAGACTCGCTAGCACAAAAATTTGAAAATGTCGACCAACGTGAATTCTGGAATCATGTTAAACAACATGCCACGACAATTTCCAATAAATTACCAATTTGCATTGATGGGAACCATGGTCAGAATAATTGATGCAACATGTGGAGAAATCATTTTGAAGACTTACTCAATAGTGTAAAAAATGAATCGAATAAGAGGTATGTACTTTCAGCATTGAATGCACCTTCTGCTCTTATTGAAGTAATCACATTATCTGAGATCCAACGTGCTATAGCAAGACAAAAAGGTGGTAAATGTCCAGGTTCAGATTTTTTATATGTGGAACATTTAAAATTTTCAGGTATTAGACTTCATGTGTTATTGATGATTTTATTTAACTGTATGTTTGTGCATAACTTTGTACCAGATGATTTCACAAAAGTTACCATAATACCGCATCCAAAAATCAAAATTGGTAACATAGCGGACAAAAATAACTACAGACCTATAGCTCTTACGACTATTTTTTCAAAAATATTTGAATGCATCATTCTGCATAGATATGAAGTTACAATCTCTGATAATCAGTGTGGCTTTAAAAAGCAGCATTCAACCAATTTATGTATATATGTTTTTAAGGAAGCTGTCAGCTATTATGTAGAACATGGCAGCCCAGTATTTGCATGTTTTTTAGACGCTAGCAAGGCATTTGATAGGGTCAATCACTGGACACTCTTTAAAAAGTTGATTGATATTAAAATACCTGTCTACATAGTTCATACTTTAGTTAACTGGTATGGGAAACAGTTGTATTGTGTGCGATAGGGAAGTGTAATATCCAGCGCTTTCAATGTAACCAATGGGGTGAGGCAGGGGTAGTCCTGTCCCCTTTGTTATTCAATATATATATATATAGAAGAATCAAATCATAAGTTCAGTCAGTGTAGCGTAGGGTTACGTCTGCCACCAAATGTGTTTTTTCTTAACAATTTCAGTTTTGCTGATGATGTCATTGATCAGTCCTTCTATAGCAGGTTTAAGGAAATTATTAAAGATATGTGAACAATACGCATTTGATAATGATATATACAAAAAAAATCAGTATGCATGGTCTTTCAGACAGCTTCTTTCAAATTACCATCTCCTCTCCTTGTATATCTTAACGGCAGTGCTCTTATCTATGTCAACAATTACACGTATTTGGGTCATATTTTGAAATCCAATCGGTCGGATAATGAAGATATGATGAGACATTACCGATCTCTGTGTACTCGAACAAACATGCTTCTGCATAAATTCAAGAATTGTTCATTGCATATAAAAATTAGATTATTCAAATCTTATTGCTGCACCATGTATTGCGCTCCACTGTGGACAAACTTTAGTGAATGCACGAAAAGAAAACTAGTTATTGGTCATAATAATAGTCTTCGATTTCTATTAGGTCTTCCAAGGTGGAACAGTGCCTCCAACATGTTTGTTAACTATAATGTATTCAGTTTTGATGAGATAATGAGAAAGTATGTATTCTCAATTATGACAAGAATATCTAATAGTAAAAACTGTCTTTTGAAATCTCTTTGGAACTATGACATTCATGTAAATTCTCATATTATTAGTAGATGGAACAAATTACTCTTTATATGTGTCATTTAATTTTTATTATTAATAATGCATAACGCAGTTAATAGTTGTAGATGTTGCTATGTATGTATGTATGTATGTATGTATGT
>JAQISU010000135.1:9862500-9895000 GCA_029339505.1 Unio delphinus | reverse complement strand
TGCTACACGAGTAAAATTACTATTTTATAAAGCTATTTTAAAAAACATGGTTTTCAATGCCGTCATACATTATTTTGGTCACAATTTGGGTGTACACGCAGTTGATATTTGGGTCAAAACGTCCTGGCAAAGGACACGGGTAAATCCAAGATGATCTCACTCAGCTGAATGTGTGTCTTTTGTTACGACAAGGAAAAAAAAACACATTTGGTGGCTATATGCCAAATACCGAACTGAAGATAGTGATTTATGGTGTGCGATGAATCTCAGGCTTCCTCAAAAGTTAATTATTTTATGATATTCTCTTAGAGGCAATGATGTTTGAAATTAGACCCGTACATTATTTTCCTGTATGAATATGGGCTATTATGGTACTGAAGTATAAGACGAAGTTTAGAAATAATAAATTTTATAATACCAACTTATTGATTTTAACAACTGCATTGTCCGGTTCAAACCAGCAGCAACTGGGCGGTTTCAATATGAATAAAGACATACTTTAGAATGAATTACCCCTCTTATCTAACAAGTTTTGTCAGGAAATCGTAATTACGGGGAAATAAACTGCTCATGTGATTGTTACCAGTCACGTGAACCAACTTACACAGGTCATCATTAGTATATGCATGTTAGACATAACTTTGACATGCTGATGCCGGCCAAACCAATAAAACTCGTTTCTTCATTCTTATTTCCTTCCTTTATCGTTCTACATATAATTATAGTGTTCAGACAGACAATTAGATAACATTAAATTGAGATCAACTGCAAAGTGAATTATAGATATAACGCACTCGGTACATGTAATTACATATACAAATGTTATATGGGAATATCTTTAAACTAAATGGATTATGTGCTGGCTTCCAGGATAACAAGTTCGTGGATATTTCCTATATAAAAAAAACTGACAATTTCTTAGAGTGATGGCAAAATATAAGCTGCCTTGGTTCAGTGGATGGAGAGCCAGACTCGAGCCTGAAAAGTCGTGAGTTCGAATCCTGACCTCATATAGGCTACAGTGGTGTGTCCTTGGGCAAGGCACTTTACTCCAACTTGTCTCGGCACTAAGTAACCTAATTGTGTTCATCTGCCGTAAATCACAAACAAACTGGCAAACAATCATACAAACACAAACAAATAATCCTGAAGACATGTTATCTTAAACAGTGGTAATAATGATACAAATAATAATGATGATACATATATGCCATCCTAACGAGTAATACAAATGATACATACATGCCATCATGACGAGTAATAATAATGATCATGCCATAAGGACGAGTAATAATAATGATACATGTCATAATGACGAGTAATAATAATGATACATGGCATTATGGCGAGTAATAATGATACATGCATAACATCAAGACGATTAATAATGTTACATACATACCATCATGACGAGTAATAATAAAGATATATATCTTTATTATATATAAAAAAGTCCTAAAAGAAATCTTTTTAATAATTCTAAATAATTTTTTATTTCATAAATAAATCTTTGAAAAATCTTATAGATTTTTTAAGATTTCACGTATAGACTAAATTGTAGGGTTTCATCTTGTAGATCAATTAAGTTATTGGATTGATCTGTAATTTAAAATTAATTCTTGTTAACAATTTATTATGGCATTGCATATATACAGGATTAACCGGATTCTCAATTATTAACCATCCAGGTTTAACTGTTGGAGCGAATGAATATAAAATATAACCTTGCTGAGCTTGATTTGATTCTTCTAGATTTATTTATTTGATAACTTCCTTGGATAACATCACATACCAAATTTAACGCGATCACCGTAGATATATTTACATTGTGTGGAGCGATGTGTTTACAGCCGCCTTCTGGATCATTATTATATTTAAGAGTTTTTATTTCTGGTGATTTTGTTTTTTTCCATTCATCATGAATTTTTTTGAAACCAATATCGATGGCGTCACTGAGAAGTTTTTTTAGTTCAGATACGTTATATCCGGGTAATTTAAATGTGGGAATATCTTCAATTCGGATATTATATTTTTCTGTAAATGTTAGTCTCGCCATGGAGGGATTATCAGAGAGTATATTTTGAATCAATTGTAAATTAAAATTTTCCATATCGTTGATGATTTTGTTACATGTTTCTATGATGCTGATAAATTCATCTCGGGTAAGCGCACCAGATTTAAGGGATATTAACAATAATGAAAAATCATTATTCATTGAAATTTTCAGTAAATTTAGGTTGGCCAACAGAATAATAAAACCCATCCTCCCTAATTTCGTATTTAGTAATAAGAAAATTTATATTATTTGTGTATTCTATATAACATTTTACATCATTAACGGGTTTTATCTTATCTGTGATGTATTCAGATTTTTTTGGTTCTGGTATATCAACGGTTTCTTTCTGTTTAGGTGGTAGTTCAGGCCATCCTCCTCCTGCTCCTGCTGGTATCGAGAATATGATTATAAACAACGATGCTAATTTCAATCTAGGAGCTGCAACACGAAACGCAATGTTGCAAGGAGAGCGTAAATCATTTTCATGCGCGATTCCACTGCATCACATATTTGGATTCTGTAGAAACGTCAGAAAAGTTATCTACGGGGCGAAGCATCCTGTATCGCTTGTACGAAAAAGTGATGATAATGATGCAATTTGGAGGATTCCAGCAAATGCTGCAGCCCCCAATGATGATGCCGGTAGAGTCGATTTAACAAAAATATCATTGTGGATGCCAGTGTTGACTCCAGCAATCACCGCAGAAGGACGATTACTATCATTTATGGACCAAGGGGGAAAGTCGTTGTTGAGTTGGCTAACCGTGAGTACAGATGTGAAACAATCAAATATCAACGGTTTATTCACTTGGAACCTAGCATCAAAACAAGGCGTTTCTGCGCCACGTCATATATTTATTGCGTTACAGGATAACGCACGAGTTGGCAATCAACTCTCCAGTCATATGATATTTGATCAATTAGGTGTGAAAGACGTCTCACTGAGAATAAACGGCCAACAGGAACCATCTGAGGATATACAACTTAATTAAACAGAAAATCATATTGCACGAGTTTATCATCGTCTGTTGTCATTTATGGCACGCGATCAAAATGTGGATACTGGTTTGCAAATATCACAATGGGATTTCAAAAGCCTCTATCCGATTTATTACTTTTCACTGGAACATCTCGATTTGACAAGACAGTCAGTTGTTGATATACACTTTAGAGCTAATGTGACTCGTGGTGTTATTGCTGATTATAGAGCGGTTGCTGTCATTCTCAGTGATAAATCAATGCTACTCGAAGGTGTTGGTGGAAGAATGAGAGTGGTAGATGCCCCAGTAGAACGATTTTTCTCGATTTTTCATTGAATTAGAATCAATCTATTATGTATAATGTCATATAGTGTTATTAGTGTTGCGTTAACTCCTGGTCAAATCAAAAAATTGCAATCAGAATCGGCTAAAAAATGTGGAACCACAATCACGTTGAAACCTAATCAAATGACTGGTGGTGCAAATAAACTATCGCTGACAACTCGTCAGGTGAAACATTTCAATGATGCTTTCAAGGATAAAAAAGGGGTTCAGATTACTCTTTCTGCGGCTGCTATTAAAAATATGATAAAATCAGGTGGTATATTTCCATTGTTAGCTGCAATACCAGCATTGATTGCAGCAGCAGCCCCAGCGGTGGCTAAAGCAGCGGCGTTAGGAGCCGTTGGTACTGTAGCAGGAATGGCGTTGAAAAAAGGCAGCTGGACAAGGATATAAAAAAAAGAGACGATCCGTTCACGGATTGGGTCTAAGACTACCAGGAACCCCGTATTCATGGTACAGCGGAAAAGGTCTAAGACTACCAGGAACCCCGTATTCATGGTACAGCGGGAGATCCGTTCACGGATCAGGCCTGAGACTACCAGGAACGGTTTATTAATTGAGGAACCTATGGTTCCAATGTCCAATTTTGATTTAATGGATGCGGCTAAAAAACTAGTGATTAAAAATTTCAGAGGTGTTTTTATGAAAGATCAATTACCACATCAACCAAACAAAACTGAAACAGGTATTATTAATCTCGATAACAGCACCGGACCTGGAACTCACTGGGTTGCATACGCTATTGATCCACGTGGGATTGTCTATTTTGATTCATATGGATTAGCCCAACCAAAAGAATTTATGCGTTACATAAAACAATTTCCAATGAAGACTTGGTATTCTACGCTACCAACACAACAAATCAATGACCCACCAATATGCGGCAGTGAAGTATTAAATGTCCTTGACGCTATTTCTAACTCCTTGGGTAACCCAAGGGGGAAACCACCTCATATTGTCGTAAATGACTACACCAGCAATCGCTTTTTAGAGAGAGAAAGAGTTTTACAATAACATGATTGATATTTGGGGGAGACCTCTGAAACCCAAACCCGATGGCACTGCAACCCCTGATTCTATCAAGGATATAACAAAAAAAATTAAAGATGAAATAGCTGAGACGTTGAATTTAGAAAGTGTTGAACCCAATGAAATAGTTGTATTTCAAGATCGCCAGGGTAAATTGAAATCTAGTAATATTTCTCTGGATGATATTTTAGTTAAACAACAAAACGCAATCGAGAACACCGTTGCGTTATTTTCCGATCAGGGTAAATTGAAAACCAGTAATATTTCTCTGGATGATATTTTAGTTAAACAACAAAACGCAATCGAGAACACCGTTGCGTTATTTTCCGATCAGGGTAAACTCAAACCGGGTGTACTCGTTTCGACGATTACAGATCGATTAAAAATTCTCAACGATGATTTAAACAATTCTGTGGTTGTACTAACAACACTTGAATCTAGAATTGAAGAACACATAAAACAGTTTACCGCATTTCGTAGAAATATCATTGATAAATTTATTGGAACTACATTCGATAAAATTGAACTAAAACTCCCTGATATTAAAAAATCCATCGATGAGACGAAAACTTTCATCGAAGCCGTCAAAGGTGATTTTTCGAGGATGATAACAGTCATTGAAAAAACAAAAATTCCTCATGAGAAAACTAACAACATATTATACACAATCCAACACGGATCATTTGAGTGGTCACCTACAAACAACAAATTAGATATCACTGCAACCGTTAAGGGTATTTATCGATTAACACTAGTAACACCATTGTCTCAATTTAATATTTCATCGTCCAGTTCATCTGGGGTCAATAATACGATTTCAACGATCATCGACAAGGGTACAAATGAAAAGTTCACTATAACATCTACTGATGAAACTTTGGCTAGGGTTTCAACAACATGGTATGTGGAATTCGTAGCGGATTTAAGTAAATCGTAATTGAAAACGCTAGCGTTGTTAAAATAAAAAACGATTTCATCATCGCAATATCTCTATGATCAGGTCAGAGAATATCAAACTAGACTCAAAACTCTGTCTGAGGAGTATGCAATGAAAATTAAAAAATATCGCAGGAGAATTACCGCAATTGATGTTATTCAGTGAGTGGTGTAATCACCGGAGCCGGTATTATACTGTCTTCAGTGACAATGATGGCTCCGATAGCTGTTCCAATTTGCATTTCTGCGGCAACAACAATCGCTGGAATTATTTCAATAATCACAAAAAAAAATATCCTCATGCAGCCAACGGAAACTACAAGACTACATAATTCAATTTCATGTTGTGTCCACTGCATACTCGCAATTATCCTCATTGATATCGTCATCGCTCGATGATACAATTATATCAGAGAGTGAGTTTTCAGCGATGGTAGATATATATGATTCTGCGATGTCAAAATTAGAAGTACAAAAACATGAGTATAATAACAATGACAACACAGATGGAATTACTTCAACAAATAGTGGAGAACACAAACCCAGTACAAACAAGCATGATCTCAATAACCTCAACGAATCCAGAATTCAGTGTGAATTTCCCCTCTCCGGTCCCAGTGAAGGAGATAGCGCTAGCAAAATTACGAGTATACCACAGTTGGCCAAATATTAGGTCAAAATCATTTGGTGGTCAACAACCCAATAATTCCCTGGTATTTGCAAATAAGAATAAACCCGACGGTACCCCAGACTGGAATGTTGTTTCCATACCAACTGGATCATATCAAATTGAACAAATCAATGATGAATTCGCGCGTAGAATAAAATCGATTACTGGAGTAGAGTCAAAAATAGCTATAACAGTTCATGTGCCGACACTATCATCTGCCATTGAAATAAGCACAGAAGGATACGTCGTAGATATCTATCAGAGTTCTATTAGAACCGTACTAGGATGGCCTGAATTACCACCCGGGGGAAAAACCGTTGATTTACCAGAACCACAAAAAACCGATTATATCACAGACAGGATAAAATCTGATAATCCAGTAAAAAGCTATAAAAGATACAACGAATTGATAGTTTTCACTGCAGTGAAAAAATTCAACAACCCAATATATCACACAACTCGACAAGAGAAAATCACTGAAAACTTCACAGCGATGAATAATGATTTTTCATTGTTGTTAATATCTCTTAAATCCGGTTCTCTCACCCAAGATGAATTTATCAGCGTCGTAGAAACAGGCAACAAAATCATCAATGACATGGAAACATTTCATTTGCAAATCATTCAAGTGGTATTAGGTGACAGTAATCCTATAACGAGAACAGAATTTGCAACGAAGTATAATATACGCGTAGAAGATATTCATGCGTTCAAACTACCAGGGTATAATATCTTAGAACTACAAAAATCTCTCAGTGATGCCATCGATGAAGGTTTCAAAAAAATCCATGATACGTGGAAAAAAACAACATCACAGGAAATAAAAATCCTCAAACATAATAATGACCCAGATGGTGGTGGCAGGCATATTGCTCCGTTCAATGTGAATATTTCAACGGTGATTGCGCTCAATTTAGTGTGTGATGTGATCGAAGGAAGCTATCAAATTAATCTAGAACGATCAAATCAAGCTCAGCAGGGGTATATTTTGTATTCATTTGCACCAACAGCTCCTCCAGGGTTTTTAATAATTGAGTCCCCGGTGAATCCAGTCTATATGTGATGTCATAATAATTCATTAACCAGAATTAATTTCAAACTCACTGACCAGTCTAATAATCTGATTGATTTACAAGAGGAGGTTTTACAAATTAGTCTGTTTGTGAAATCCTAAGGGGATTTTCGTCGTAGTAAGGACTTTCATCCTGAAAGGATTTTCGTCGTAGTAAGGACTTGATCAAATATTCGGTTAAAATCACCGTAAACCTTAGCAGCAGAGAGGGTGAGTGACAACGATGTTGCGACATTTTATGATTCATCAACGAAAACGCGAATGTTTTCAGACAACAATCACTGTCATTTTTTTTTTCTAGTTATTTCGCGAGAAGGGTCTAGTGTTATTTGGAGGGTATAATCAAAAATAAAAACAAAAAATGTTGTAGGATTCACCCTCTCTGCTGCTCTGGAGGACGTGAAAAAAATATTTCGGGGATTAAACACGCTGACCAATTTCGTCCAATGGATCTTAAACCCTATCGACGAGACGTGGAGTCAAGGGGACATCGAACGTTACGGAGATTGTCATCCCTTTGCCACGGTGATTACTCACAATTTCTCGGGATACGATGGACAATTTCTTATTAAATACCATACGGAACAAGACTCCGAACGTCCTAAAGTCACTTTCAACGAAACCAAACTCATCTACATGCAAGTGGGACAAGTACGATTTATAGATTCGATGAGTTACTTGGCTATGCCATTGAGTTGAATGCGTAAAACATTTGGAATGACCAGAATGGCCAAAGGCTATTTCAGCACTTTTTCAACACCGAAGCCAATCAACACGTCGTTCTACCACATTTGTCTAATGCTCACTACTACGACTCTGACAAGATGCGCACCGAGCAACTATAAATTTTCTACGCATGGTACCACACTCGCACCTCGGACCCCTTCGACTTTCAGGAAGAAATGTTAAAGTATTGTCATTACGACGTGGACATTTTACGGCGCTGCTTTGGAAAATTTCGAGAATTATTCATGGAGCACGGAGGGATCGGTCTTTTCAAAGAAGACTGCACCATTGCCAATGCGTGTTTCATAGTGTACCACAAACGATCCATGCCCGAAAACACCCTGGCTGTCAGCTGTCCTCACACGAACTTTGTCAAACGTCAATACTCGGTCTAAGCCCTACGCTGACTACATTACCTGTGCGACAAGGAAGACAAATGGATTCAATATGCCCGAAACGGAGGAGGCGAAAAGACCATCGGATCGTATTCGGTGAATGGTTGGGACTTAGAAAACACCAAGATCGTGTACGAGTTTAATGGTTGCTTATTTCACGGATGTTCCGTCTATTACCCTCAACGTGACACAAAAAATGAGTTTTACAACGTAGCACGGAAGACTTATATGAGGTCACTTGTCCGCGGCGCTTGACGTTAGAATAGCAAGGATACCAAGTGATGGAAATGTAGGAACACGAGTGCTATCACCGTTTGAAAACCGATCGCGAGTTAAACGCATCGTAGAAAGTTACAAGTTGGTGAACCCACTGAAGCCACGAGATAGTTTGTACGGAGAACGGACGAATGCCACCTGTTTGCTGTACCACGCCGACAAGGAGAAAGGAGAAGAGATCATATACTTAGACGTGTGTTCACTGTAACCTTATGTGTGCAAATATTGTCACTTTTCCGCATGGCACCCGCAATTGCTGACGAAACAAATCGACCTGGAAATATTCGACAATGCGAAGGATTGATTAAATGTAAAGTCTTGCCTTCCACAGACTTGTACCAACCCGTTTTATCTCACCATTGCCAAAGAAAACTGATGTTTCCCTTGTGCCGTACTTGTGCCAAAACGTGTAACCAAGACCGACTTCGTCAGCACACCCAGAACTAAAGGCGCCTTGACGGGAATGTGGGTCAGTAAGGAATTGTTTAAAGCTCTGGATCTGGGATACCAATTGTTAGACGTGTACGAAGATTACCACTTTCCCATGACAGAACAGTACCACAAGGGTGACGAGACTCAGAAAGGCATTTTCGCAGACTACGTGGATGCCTGTTTGAAACTGAAACAAAAAGGCAGCGGCTATCCTTCCTGGTGCCATACTCCCGAAGACCTACATAAATTCAAAGAGAAATACTTGGAGCAGGAAGTCATCGCTTTAGACTACATCGAGAAAAGCGAAGGAAAGCTATCGTTTGCCAGAGTGATGTTGAATTGCTTGTCGGGAAAAATGGCACAACGACCGTGTTTACCCAAGACAGAGTATTTGTCCGATCCTTCCCGCTACTTCCAGATGACTCACGACAATACTAGATACATGAAACACGTGGACGTCTTTCGTGAGGACTTAATCTTGGTCAAATAAGAATAAGAACTGGACTTTGTAGAGGCCGAAGCATTTGGAAATGTCATCATTGCGGCCTACGTGACAGCCCATGCTCGCTTAAAATTGTACGAAGCGTTACTCCAATTAGGAGATCGTGTGCTGCATTTTCACACGGACAGTTACATCTACGTACAACGTCCTGATGACCATCATTACCCTAAAATCGAAGAAGACCGTTTAGGAGCCTGGACGGACGAGCACCCCGAGAACAACATTCTTAGTTTGGCTGGTGTTGGTCCCAAAAATTACGGCTACGAATACCGGGACAAACAAGGACATGTGCACACCGAGTGTAAATTGAAAGGATTGACTTTAAATCATCGCACCAGTCAAGTGGTGAACTTTGGCGTGCTAAAAGAAGCGTTGCAATCTGGAGGGCATCGAGATTTAAGATTCATCACCTACGAACAGCACACAAACGTTTACCCACCAAATCGTCAGTCGGACAATGTAAAAACTGTATCAAATCGTGCACCAAAAGCGAATACGGCTTCGCATCCACTTCACTTTACCGTACGGACACGCCGATATTGGTCAGCATATAAAGGGGGAAACTTCCAAGACCGATACTTCATTGTAAATACAAATACCAAGCGAGAAAGATGAATCCTTTCACACAGCAAGTATCAAGCCAGAGAAAACTCACGATCATACCACCAATGCAGTACCAAATCTTAGTTGTTTATTTACTAACGTCATGAAAAAACAAAACTATGTGCAACCAGTGGGTCTTCAAGACTACAAGACTTTACCTTAGGAACACGCTGATATCACCTGGTATAAAATGGGACGACTTACAGGAACGACACTTCTTTCGAGAATAAACGCCGAGAAAGATGAATCACTCTACGCAGATGAAAAAAGAGAAGGAACAAACATCATTGACCTCTTTCACCACTATACCGTCACAGCGAAGTGCGTCCAAGAAGGAAAAGGATTCAGTAAACTTAAAGGAATATTTTAGCATCCAAATTCCTCAGACAGCGACTTCGGGAAAATTTATGACGACAACTTATACCTACAAGGTGAAATTTAAAGATTTTGCGTCTAACGTTCCAGCCGAGGAAGCAGCAGGTTTCATCGCGGACTTATTTGACTCACTGTTAGAGGAACTCAAACGTCAGTGTCAAGACAAAGATCAAGGCCGTTTGAGCCTATCTATGTATCACGACAGTTTGAACTCTCCTTTATGTTTCAGGTTTAGTACACCTGCAGAATTAACTTCTTCCAAACTATTGATTGCTATTGAAGACGTGCAGACAGTGAGAAAAAAACTGACATCACCTATGGAAAAGTGACCATTCATATGGCATACGTTGTACCTCCATGGGAAGAAGACAATAACCACCATTGATCTGTCATTGATCTGCACCTAATACGATGCATATACCAACATATCTACAGATGAAAGGGAGTACGTGATGGGAAATATCTACGATGGAAACAAGTGGAAGCTGGCCAGATTTAAATAATCTGTATGACTGATAAATAGAAAAGCACGAACTTTGTCATATTTGATCGTTTGTGTCTTGTTTTAGCTTTTTCTCAAGAATGGACATTAATTGTAGTATGAAAAATGTCATTCTTTTATGAAATGCATATCCGTTTTCAAAGGTAGTTTTCTAGAACCAAGAAAGAGATTACTTACGAATAGGTTTTTTCCATGTCCAAATTTGTATGTATTAATGGGTAGTGCTTAGACCAAGGCACAGGCCATAGAGCCCATGTATATATTTGAATAAATGTTTTGAACCCATACAATAGACCTTTCTTTTTGGATTCTCAATTCTTTTTGTGAGTCTTACTTTGGAACATCCCTGTCAACTTTTCTGTGGGTTTGGATGTGTATTTGTTTGTTTATGTATGTCTATGTTTGTCCTTTCAACCCTTTGTAGCTATAAATACATTTCACCCTATAATTATTTTTGACCCTATAAACCCCATGACGTCATACATATTCAATTCCCATTGAGCTTCAGGTGACATTCCCATGTTAAATTCCCATTGTCCCCAAAGTGCTAACCACCTCTTTTATCATAGAAGTCTACGTGAAGCTATAAATCTTGAGGCTATAGTGTAAACGGCCAAACTTAACACAGAAGTCTACGCGAGCCTATATCGCCCCATATACAACTCTCTGTGCGTATGTGTGTGTGTGTGTGCGTGCGTGCGTGCGCACTTGTGTGTGTGTGTGTGATGAATTGGATTTTAGTACCTTTTTTATAAATTTTAGTATGAGTCGGCAGGGGTTCTAACCCGCGACCTCCATCATCCGAGGCGGACCCTCTAACCACTAGCAAGAGTAGACGCCAGTGTAAGAAAAAGTTTCTTATAATACTCTGAGATATATATATATATATATATATATATATATATATATATATATATATATATATAATCGACCGTGTAGTCCTGGTACTAATGCTGTTCGTGTTTTTTACGTTACCATAAATTATTCTGGTCTTCACTATGGTGAAAACGTTTTCGATTTTTTGCTCAGAACTTCCTGATAAAGGGCAAGAGTAAATACTAGCTTATCTCTCTCAGTCACCTCTTTTGTTTATACCAATTAAAAAATTTTCTACATGTAATATACTGAAAGACTAATGGTGCAAAATTGTTCTGAATATTTCAGAGTACATTCTTTCATGGTCAGTGTGACACGTATACGTTAAGACTGAAGTATGAGCTTGCCTGCCAATAAACGTGGTAGCTAGAGACTATTAACCTTTCTTATTAGGGGAACGAAATGAATTTTAGTTAGAACCAGCTCGGTTAACAGCTAGGAATAGGCGATGTGAGTGAGGAGAATTTTAGCTCTTAAAGTTGTTATCCTGAATTATGGGGTGAGGGGGGGTCCCACACGGAATTCGGGGTTTTAAAATAATTCCTCACGTGAAATTAGTGTAAGTTTCTGAAGCAAGCTAGAATTTAGCTCCGAGAATAGTACATAAGAAAGTAACTTCTCATTAAATCGTCATAAGGATGAGTGTCCGAAGGTTGGGGACACGGAAAGAGACAGATTCGGGTGCATAAATACGAATCTTGAATAAAGCAAAAATGTATTGTTACGATTTCATGCAATGTGTATTTATTTATGTAAGTCTGTAATTATTGTTGTATTTATTCGTTTAAAATTTATACTTCAATTTTCCTTGAGTTCAGAAATAATAGAGCATGGTTTATGACTCATGTATTGTAGGAAAGCAGCAAAGGGGGATAATCATACAACTTTTTAGAAGCGTCGACAAGTCAATCTGAGGCTTCTTCGAAAATGCGTTATAGAAGCCTCCATTCAGCAAAATAAAATTTAAAAAAAACGACGCCACCCACTCCATGGATTTAATTATGTAGTTAACGATGAGTTATGAGTGGCGAATCCTAATTTTACAGGCGATTTAGCAAGCTGAGACCTCCTCAAAATGCTTAATAGAAACCTCCATTGGGTAAAAATGACGCCAAACCTCGTTGTAATTTCGCCCCCTCTGCTGGTATGGATTTAATTTATGTAGTTAACGACCATGATCAAAGAAATCTTAAACCAGTACAATCACGTGATAGCGTGGGCTCTATTTATAGAACACATGACTCTCTTATTTTTCCCGCGATTGTGTCTATTTATACGCCCAACTTTGACACTCACTAGTTTTCGAGGAATGTTATTTCTGCTTCGGTTCTGCTTGCAAGCGAGAAACAATACAATTTTTCTACTAATTTGAAACTGTTATCAGATTATGTTGCTTCACTGATATTAATTAGGACGTAGCTGGTTTCATTACTTAAATATAGCGACAAAATAGGTTACGTTCAACGGAGATAACTGCTGTTATAGCGGCAGGTTTTCCAACACTAGATATATTATTATAAATCGTCCCATATCTATTTGTAAAACCAAATCAAACATAAAGTTATTTACACAAATAGTTATATTTCTAATTCTGTTTCTGGGTAAAATAGTACAGCGTTGACTGTATGAGTAATTACAGTATATATATATATATATAGATATATATATATATATATATATATATATATATATATATAGATATATATATATATATATATATATATATATATATATATATATATATATATATATATATATATATATATATATATATATATATCTTAAAAAACAACATTATGGCAGACGTGAACTTCTAGTCCGATGCAAACGTGGTTGGCTGTGGAAACTCCATAGTTGAAATTTACGGTTCGAGTCCTACAACGGACTGGTGATAACGATATGATGTTTTTCTATTAATTGGGGAGGGGAGGGGAGGCGAGCCCTTCCGTTTACATTCCAGTTACGAAGTAAAAATGTGCAACCTATAAATCAAATCCACGGCGACGTGTTTGGGTTTTTATTCCAACTATGCAACCATGGATTCGATTCATGGGTTGCCATTTTAGTTCGTAGCTTGAATGTAAACAAACCCCACCCCCACCCCATGACGCCCATGACATAAATGGACGTCAAAATAAATAACAACCATGGATGTTATTAGCTCTCTGTCACATTTGGGTAGCCCCGTAGTGTAGTTCAGAATGAATTACCGGCCAAAAGAAAGATGTCAAATACATGTAGTGATTTCCCCAAGCATATCTTCTGGGCGGTCTAATATGGCATTTGTTACGCTAGGCCTCCCGCCGGATATTTATGTTTAGGACTTGATCGAGATTGAAGAAATCTAAGAAGAAAAAAAAAATTGAGAAAAATACTCAAAGTAAGAACCCTATGAAAGACACAAAGGCCTAATAAGAAATAAGGGGGCCAAATGACTGACGACCGCTCATCATAGGTTGTTATTTAGTGAAAAATTAGTAATTATATCAATGAATTCTGAAAATATCAACCGTATATTATAAATGAAATAAATAAATTGAATTAATTCGAAGGCGAAAAATGGGTTTTTTTTTCTTCTTCAAATTAGAGATAAAATATTTTATAATATATAATAATGGATATCCAATATGTAAATAACATAATTGGTGAAATCACAAATTTGAAAAATAATGGAATAGTATTATCTGAAAATCTAGACTGTGAACGCATTATATCAGAATATGAGCATATCGATGATCAATCAAAACGAGGTCGTTACGTTTTACCTAAGATGTATTCTCTGATAAAAAGAATACAAAAAATCAATTAATGTCTCGTTGTATCGTAACGACGTTAATGTATTCATACAGTTATTTAGTATCGTTGAATCAATTAGACAGAAATTAGGGCAACAGTACCAGATTAGATCCGAGATATCCTCTAAAGTTCGTAACATTAAAAAATTGATAAATGACCCTCCACATGACCATATAACGGATTCACCTAGCATACATTAACGTCGTTACCTTCAAGGGGCACATACATACATCCATACATACATACATCCATACATACATACATGCATACATATATACATACATACATACATACATACATACATACATACATACATACATACATACATACATACATACATACATACATACATACATACATACATACATACATACATACATACATACATACATACATACATACATACATACATACATACATACATACATACATACATATGCATGAATTCAATTCTTATAGGTGGGTGATTCTTTTTTTTTTCGTTGTAAAGTCATGCAATACAACAAAGATTTTTACGATTTCATATTTGAAAATTCAGTGGGGTTCTACAATAATGATCGAAGAAGCATTAACGACTAAATTAGCACGAGAGAGATTGAAAGCTTTTAATAAGTTTATTCCAATCCGCGACTCGCTACGTGAAAAATTGCAGCAGCGACAGAGTCTTCAGACTGATTTTACAGAAAGCTCTGAACAACTTTTTTCCCCTATAATTACAACAACGAAACAGATAGTGTCAACAATCTCTGAACAAGGAAAAAAAGAAGAAGAGACTTTTCTCCCTGTGTTAGAAAAAATAGCAAAAAGAACTAAACAAACAACAAAATCCTTACAATCACTTCCTCAGGACATATCAACTAAATTCGAAGAATTTCAAGTAGAACAACCACTAGTTAGTGAACCACCTAAATCAAAACAAGTAGCGGATATGTTTACCAATAAGGCTTAAAAAAACAAATTCTCAATATGGATGAAGACGATTTAAGTGAATTTGCTGCTAACAACTATAATTCACAAGAGACGTTTTTCACGGACAATTATAAAGATCATACATTGTCACATAATGAATCGGCTGATATTTTGTATGAACTAAATACTGGGAGTTTAGATAGAAGGATGACGAAATATAGAGAATTCAAAAATAAATTTGATGAATATATACAACAAGAAAGAAAACGCTAAACACCAAGACAAAAAAACAAGACCCATACGATGAGGAGGAATTTTCTGGGAGTGGGATATCAGGTAGTGGTCGAAAGGTCAGTTGTCCTGGTAATGTTCTTAGTAACATATCACGATTAGAAGTACTCGTATCAGGGAAACGGGCTGGAAATAACTCACCGGAAGTAATTAATGAAGCAGCTGATATCTGCAGGAGGTTATTTCAGGGTGGTATCATGGATATTGCAACATATCGAGATTTCATTGACGAATTGGCGGAACATTATAGTGATTAATCTTGAAGAGTTTCCAATCGAACAACAATTCAACACCAGTATTTTTTATAGGAATGATCATACACTACAACCATGATAAACCAACAAGCGTGTATGTGGTAAACTCACGATTGCCAGAATACCGAGCATACTATGGAGATGGTCTCGGTGATACTATAATGGGATTATTTGCAAGAATGGCTCCAAAAGTAGCTCCGATAGCAAAACTACTATCAATGAAAGCCATTGATGTTATTAAAGATAAGGGTATTAATTTCGTTGGTGATCTTGCCGGGAAGGCGTTTTTAGCCGCGAAAGATAAATTAAGAGCGTTAGTTCGACGTCGAAAGAAACCACAAATGACTTCACAGTCATCACCGTTACCATCTACGGCAGTGATGACTGCAAGTGTTAGTAAAATAATAAATAACGCAGTTGATGAAAAACTAGCATCATTGATGGCGACTAACGCCCAAGATAACATAACCGCAAATATGATAGCGGGAAGTGGCTTAAACAAACGTCAGCCACGTCGGTGAAATTGAAAATCTTTAGATTTTCGCCTACAATTTAGACCAGCAGATATATAATAAAAAATGTTCAAACGGGTACCTGATAGCGCATTTGATATGGATGCCCCAGTACGTAAAGATGATTCTGTACGTGATTATCAATACTATTCCTATCACGCAGTACAACCTGATCTTCGAGCAAGAATTGAACTTCAAGTTCATGATACCAGTAAATACTTTTTGCCATGTGAAGCCTTTATCGAAATCGAAGGTGAACTTCTACAAACAGATGATACACCATATGCAAATGACCCAACTCTCTGAGTTGGTTTTGTTAACAATGGCATCATGGCGTTATTTGAAAGTGCAAGATATCTCACTGACGGAAGAGAAATCGAATATATTGAGCGTGAAGTTGATATTGCTACGGGAATAATCGGGTTAGCAAGATATTCCGATGACTATACAAGATCGGCAGGTCCGTCTATGATGTTCGCGAAGGATATTACTGATAACGCTGAGCACGTCCAGTATTCTAGAGTAAAAGCAATACAAGCTACTGCAGTTGATCCAGCACCAGCATGGTATGTAAAACCACCTGGTACATTTGATGTCATTAATAATGTTCCTAATTACAACCTAGGATTTGCAACACGAGTAGCAACGTTGCAGGGACAACATCGACGGTTTTCATGTGCGATTCCGTTGCATCACATATTTGGATTTTGTAGAAACGTCAGAAAAGTTATCAATGGAGCAAAGCATACGGTAGCATTAGTGAGAAAGGGTACTGATGATAATGCAATCTGGCGCACTGGCGGCGTTGCGGGTAAAGTCGTTTTATCAAAACTATCACTATGGATGCCAGTGCTGACTCCCTCGCTGTCAACAGAAGAACGATTACTATCATTTATGGATCAGGGAGGAAGGTCATTGTTGAGTTGGTTATCAGTGTCCACAGATACGATGGATTCTAATATTGATGGTACACTTACATGGCATCTAGCATCAAAACAGGGTATTTCAGCTCCACGTCACATATTTGTTGCGCTACAGAATACTGCGCGATTAAATAATCAAGAACGTTCCCATATGATATTTGATCAAATTGGATGTAATGAAGTCTCACTGAGAATAAACGGACAGCAAGAACCATCTGAGGATATACAACTTAATTATGAAAACAATTACGTTGCACGAGTTTATCATAACCTGTTGTCGTATATGGGACGCGATCAAAATGCCGATACCGGTCTACAAATATCACAGTTGGATTTTAAAAATCTGATCCGATTTATTACTTTTCGCTGGAACATCTCGATTTAACAAGGCAATCCGTCGTTGATATACACTTTCGAGCTCGTGTAACCCGTCCTGGTGGTATTGCTAATTATAGAGCAGTTGCTGTCATTCTCAGTGATAAATCAATGCTACTCGAAGGTGTTGGTGGACGAATGAGAATCATTGATGCACCGGTGGGAAATATGTAATTGAAAACTCTATAACAATTAGATCAATCTGTGTTTGTATAATGTCGTATAGTAATATCAATGTCACGTTGACACCTGGTCAGTTAAAAAAATTACAATCCAAATCAGCTAAGCAACGTGCAACCACAATAACGCTGGAACCTAATCAAATGAATGGAGGGGAAAATAAATTGTCACTGACAACTCGTCAAGTGAAACATTTCAATGACGCACTTGTAGCAATAAAAGGTGTTCAGATTACTCTTCTGCAACAGCGATCAAAACATGATAAAAAACCGGTGGTATATTCCCGCTGTTAGCTGCGATTCCAGGGCTGATTGCCGCAGAGGCCCCAGCGGTGGCGAAGGCGGCGGCGTTAGGGGTTGTTGGTATCGCGGCAGGAATGGCACTAAAGAAAGCAACGGGAAAGGTGTATAAACAAAGGGAAAAGGTCTAAGACTACCAGGAACTCCACACACGTGGTACAAAGGATCGGGTCTAAGAATCCCAGGAACGGTTTACTAGTTCCCATGTCTAATTTTGATTTAATTGATGCCGCTAAAAAAACTCGCGATTAAAACCTTCAGAGGTGTTTTTATGAAAGATCAGTTACCGGCACAACCAAATGATGTTGAAACCGGTATTATTAATCTAGATAACAGCTTCGGACCTGGAACCCTCTGGGTTGCATACGCAATTGATCCACGTGGGATTATTTATTTTGACTGATATGGATTAGCGCCTCCAAAGGAATTTATGCGTTATATAAACAACTTAAAAACTTTTCACCTTGATAAATCAAGGGTAAAGACTTGGTATTCTACGTTACCAACACAAACGATGATTGACCCACCAATATGTGGCAATGAAGTACTAAATGTCCTTGATGCTATTTCAAAGGAATCAAAGATGAAATTGCAAAGCAATTTACACCCAAAACCACCTCATATAGTTGTGAATGAGTATACTAGCACAGTCGCTGGATTTAAACAGTGAAAAGATTTCTACAATAACAATGATTGATATTTGGGGACGACCTTTATCATTGGGAAAACCCGAACCTGATGGAGTTGAAATCCTTGATAAAATCAAGGATGTAAAAAAAACTAGTCGAAGATGAAATAGCTGAAACGTTGAACTTAGCAAGTGTTGATCCAGGTGAAATAGTTATATTTCAAGATCGTCAGGGTAAATTGAAAACTAGTAATGTTTCTCTTCATGATATTTTAGTTAAACAACGAGACGCAACAGAGAATACTATCGCGCTATTTTCCGATCAGGGTAAACTCAATCCCGGTGTCCTTATTTCAACAATTACAGATAAAACTTTATCACTCGATAACAATCATATATCTGTTACGAATTCATTAAAAACATTCAACGATAAATATGATGATCATATAATTAAATTTAATCAACTCATTAACAACATCGAAACTCCTGTAAATAACTTCTTTGAAGTTCCACGTGTGACCACACCAAAACTTACAGAGATAAAAAATTCTATGGTTGAATTTGCAGCATTTCAATCCCGATATGCAGATCATGTTGATAAATTTACATCATTTCGTAAAAATATCATCGAGAATTTTTTTGTAACCACCCTGGATAAAAATGATATAAAACTTCCTAATATTAAAAAATCCATCGATGAGATGAAAACCTTCAACGAAGCAATCAAAACTGATTTTTCGAGGATGATAACAATCATTGAAAAAAACAAAAATTCCTCATGAAGGAACCAATAACGTAGTATACACGATTCAGCATGGATCAATTACGTAGACTCCACTAAATAACAAATTAGATATCACTGCAACCGTCAAAGGTATTTATCGCTTAACACTAGTGACACCAACTCAATTTAATATATCATCGTCGAGTTCATCTGGGGTCAACAATACGATTTCAACGACCTTCAACAAGGATAGAACTGAAAAGTTCACGATAACATCCACTGATGATAATTTGATTAGGGTTTCACCAGTATCATGGTATATGGAATTTGTAGCAGATTTGAGTAAATAATTAAACTGATTTTCAGTTTCAATTGAAAACACTAACGCGTTAAAAAATAAAATGACAACATCGATGATTTTATCATCTCAGTATCGCTATGGTCAGGTCAGAGAATTCCAATCTAAACTCAACTCACTCGCTGAGGAGTATCAAAAAAAAAATAAAAAATACCGACGAAGAATAACCGCGGTTGATGTTATCGTGTACTCGTTATCTGGAGTAATCACTGCTGCTGGAATAATACTATCTTCAATTACAATGATTGCTCCTGTCGCTGTTCCAATTTGTATTTCTGCGGTGGCTACAATCGGGGGTATATTAACCGGGGTCACAAAAAAATAATCATCGTGTAGCCAGAGTAAACTTTACGATCATGTAGTTAAATTTCATATTGCATCTGCCGCATACTCACAATTATCATCAATGATATCATCGTCGTTGGATGATACAACAATATCAGATAGCAAGTTTTCGGCGATGGTTTAATTGTACAAGTCAACGATGTTAAAATTGGAAAATGTAAACAATTTCAACAGTGATAATAATAATAATAATGACAACACCGCATGAACTACTTCAACAAATAGTAGAAAATCCAACAACGGTGAAAACAAGCATGATATCAATAACTTCAACGCGTCCCGAATTCAGCGTGAATTTCCCTACTTCGATCCCCGTGAAAGAGATAGCGCTAGCAAAACTACGAGTGTATCATAGTTGGCCTAATATCAGATCGGTAGCATTTGGTGGTCAACAACCGAATAATTCTTTAGTGTTTGCGTGGAAAAATCGTGAAGACGGAACTCCAGACTGGAACGTTGTCTCGTTGCCAACAGGGTCATATCAAATTGAACAAATCAATCCTGAATTACAACGAAGAATTAAATATATTACTGGAAAAGAATCAAAAATTGCTATAACAGTTCACGAGCCAACGCTATCATCTGCGATTGAAATAAGTACAGAGGGATATATCGTATATATTTATAACAGTTCAATCAGATCAGTGTTAGGATGGCCTGAAGTACTACTTAGACGTGAAATTGTTATACCACCTGAACCACAAAAATCTGATTATATCACCGACAGGATAAAACCCGTCAATGAAGTAAAGAGTTATCAAGATCATTCGCCCAACAAGTTCATGGGATCCTTCTCACGGTATGGTGGCTTTATTCACCTCCAATTAATCGAAGAAAATTTAACAGCGATGAATATCGATTTCTCATTATTGTTAATATCCCTTAAATTTGGCTCTCTCACCCGAGATGAATTTATTAGTGTAGTACAAACAGGTAACAAAATCATCAACGATATGGAAACATTTCATGCGCAAACTTTTCAAGAAGTATTAATGAACGACAATTATAAAAGGGTGTTTGCGAGAAAATACAAAATCCGCATAGAGGATATTCAAACAATTAAAATTCCTGGATACAGCACCAAATAATTAAAAAAATCTCTCAGTGATGCCATTGATATTGAATTCAAAAGAATCCACGATGATTGGATGGAATTATCACGACAACAAATAACAATCCTCAAGCATAATAATAACCAAGATGATGGTGGTAGGCATATCGCTCCGAACGTCAATATATCCTCGGTGATTGCATTGAATTTAGTATGTGATGTTATCGAAGGAAGCTATCAAATAAATCTTGAACAATCAAATCAAGCTCAGCAGGGATATATTTTGTATTTATTTGCACCAACAGCTCCTCCAGGATTTCTAATAATTGAGGATCCAACTAATCCAGTCTATATGCGATGTCATAATAATTCTTTAACGAGAATTAATTTTAAACTCACTGACCAATCTAATAATTTAATTGATCTGCGAGGTGAAGTTTTGCAAATCACTCTGTTTGTAAAGTCCTAGGACATGGTAAAAAAATTGTTAACCCACAACGACAAATATCCAGAATAAAATTCTGCAGCCGCATTCATTGATTGTCTTCGTTAGTTTCTGTATCACTTTTTGCGTGTCCCTTAATACCATAGTTAGAAATAAACAAATCGAATCCTATTATTAAAACGTTTTGAAAAAGAAGACTGATAAATTAATTCTGCAACAAATCGTACTGAAGGCATACACATATCGAAATAATTACCGCCTGCAGTCATTTATTTAAATATTTTTTCTTCGTTAGTTGTCATATCATATGATTTCACACTCTTTGCTTGTTTTGCGTGTTTGCCGGTTCCTCCCATTTTTGTATTCTGACTTTGAGTAATAACTCGTAAGTTCTCCAATTTGTTATTTTGAGGAAATCCATCAACGTGATCAATCACAAATCCGTCTTTGATTAATCCATTAAATGATTCATACACGATTCTGTGACAGAGATATATTTTATTTCCAACACTGAACCTCAAATATCCCATATTACTCACAACACCAACAGATTTCTTCAATCTGCAGTGTCTAAAAACACCATCACGAGAAGCTTCATAATTGACAAGCACGGGATGAGGTCTGAAGTCTTGGCTCATTTGTATAATAATACTATTTGTCTAATTTATTATTTGCTTTAATTATAAACCTCTCAATATAGTCTTGAGGGGTCTTTATGATTTTGTCATCGTTGGGGTCTATGACGGTATTTTTTATTCGTTTGTCATAGTAGCGTTCTAGTTCTCTGTATCGTTTGCCTCCACAATTGAGACATAATTGTAATTTTCTCCTAACGCCCATCCCACATCGGAGGCATGGGAGAGGGCCTTTCGGACCGTTTCTCACGCTTTGTAAATGATACCCACAGAATTCGATTCTGCATGATTTGTTACACGGAGTCGCTGATCCAATCATAACCCATTTGCAGTGATTCATTATATAATAAATTTCCTACTTAAATACTTGCTTTAATTATATGAATGAAGAATTCGAGAGATTATCATCAATTAAGACTTACAAAAATATTAAATTAAATCTAGATAGAACCCTCAAAGATGTGCCAAAACGGGCAATAAATGATAACAGCTTGATAAAATAAATTCGTGACTGTGCTGTTGAATTCAAGCGTGATGGAGCATCTCATAGCTGGTCAACATTTCGAATTGAGTGCGTTGTTGATGCCATCTTGAACGCCGAAAACTCAGCTACGATAATATCACAACTTGACAGAAAAAGTATTTTTTTAGAGTGAAATTCATTGTGAATTTAGAATCAGGTGATTGGATTATACGAGACAAATTGGAACCAATTCTCAAAGACAAGAAAACAGTCGTTGTTAGCCGTGATTCTAAGCCGGGTCTGTTAACTGGAATAGACAAACCGTACTATGAACGAGCATACCCTGAAACAGCAGTTGTTTATGGGATATATCCGTTAAATGAGAAACCTGATATAGGAAAACTAAAACCAATGAAACAATCAAAGAGGATAAATTGTGTAGCAGAACGAATAACAGGGCATTTTACAAATGCATCCCGAGGGAACAAACTAACTGATTTACGACGTAGCAAAATAGCTCAATGGGGTTTAACAGTCAAAGAGTGCGGAGCAACTATTAGCGATATAGCAAAATTAGAAATATCACTGAGATTTCCAATAACCGTTATGACGATAACCGGAAAAGTATTATATGAATCGAAATATAACAAAAATGGAGCCCCAATTAAAATTATTGATCATAACGAACACGCATGGACATCCGCGGTCACAATATTTCCACGGAACAGAACAGTAGAGTATATACCCGACGAATTCTTGGGAGACGTTGAAGAAAAACTATTCGATGCTATTGCGCATTTGAGTAAAAACGACCCCGTGTCAGTGTGGTTACTTCACAGCACTGATATTTTTGATCAGTTTGTAAGACCAAATGGTGAATTATACCGCACTGAAGCGTTGCACAACAAAATGAAAAAAACAGCTAATGTTTTTTTAACGGCGGATAATGAAATCATCGTCAATGACAATGATGAACAATTACTGACAAACTGCTTTACTATTCCATCGGTTGCAGCTCATTTTGCGAGAAAGAAAAACGCATGGAAACCAACACGAACTGAATTCTTGCCAGATATTGAGTCTAGTTGTCTCGAATTTAATCATGGCGGTTTATGGAACCGAAAATACGACCCTGGAACCACATGTTCCTCGAGTATCATTTCAGTTGATATGGTTGCTTGTTATTCAGCTAGTTTTCTTGGTTATGGATCCGCCGCTGAGTATTTTAAACGATTTGGACACCCCGTACACGAAATGACTCGTGGTGCAATTAATGGACCATTACCCGACTTTGATTTAACCGGTTTTGCTCGTTTAGTATCATTTGATTTCGCTGCAGGACTTCATCGCTGTTGTTATATTTGGATTGGTAGACACATGTCTGAAAAGAAGTGGCTGCCAATAGCGTTATTACGGTTCATGATTGATACAAAAATGTTAATTTCGTTGACAGTCAGTGAAGCAATTATATCATATCGGAAACAAACTAATTTCTGGTTACCAGAACCGGAACGTCTTGATAGTATAATTGACGAATCCAGAAAACATATTGATGCCGACGAAGAATATATCATTGAGTTGTCCAAAAGGGTATTTAATCAACGAAACAGTGAAGCAAAAGATCTCGGCAGAAGAATAATTGGAAAATTCACTCAGGGAGGGAAAAATGTGACTATAAAAGATATTCTTCACTGTTGATTATAGATAACACCGAATATGACTTTGTAATCGCGGATGCAGTTTCTAAAAACAAATATGTGGATCGCAAGGACTCTTTCTTGTCCGATGGAACAAAATTGGGTACAGTTGTTACTTACAGTGACGGTTACAGTTCTCCGTATACACATTTGAGGTCGTCTATGCTGGGTTATGCTTGTATAAATTTATTTTCAATGATAAATAGATTTCCTGACACTGCGGTTAGGGTTGCAGTTGATTCATTTTACATTGACAAAAAGTACATCAACGAGGTGGCTAAATTCACTGAAGCTACTGACGACGAGCGCTGGGGTACATGGAGAATTGAAAAGGAAACACTGCGTGATTATTCTGAATCAGCACACGTTGAGATTAAAAACAGTTACTTACAAGGAGATAATTTATCAGAACGTTCTAATGCACCCCCGATATATGATCCAAATTGTAGATATAAAACAGTTTATTTAAACGGCTGTGGCGGGTCAGGAAAGACGACTCGGGCAATTGATTTATATCGAGGGCAAGCAAATATGATTGTGCTGACACCCACCCATAGATTAGCGCGAGAGATAAAACAACGAAACGTTGAAGCTTGTACTTATCACAGCTTTTTTCGATACAAGGGCGATGAATGGACCTCTGAAAGAATGGGTGAGAAATTCATTCCCGAGGTTATTATTTGGGATGAGATATGTACTGTTTCGGTGGATGTATTAAAAATGTTTATTGATTGGTTGCTGCGCGCGAATACAGCAGTGATAATGTGTGGAGATCATGGCCAACCACCACCATTTGTCGGTGAAAGTCCACATGATTGGTTGAAAGGGTTTGTTGACTATTATGAAGAAATCGATACAGACTATAGAGCACTTGATGAACAATTACGTGAAGTCATGAAATTAATTAGATTACAACCGGATAAAATCCAATGTGAAATAATCAGAGAAATAATTCCTGAAACACCCATGGAGGAATTTTGGGAAGCATGGAGACCAAATGATTTTGTAGTGGAAAGTAGAAAGATAGTCAGAGACAAACTTCAGAGAAAGTTGTTTGAATTACAAAAAGAAAAATTTCCAACACTTCCAACGCCGTTGTGTTATAGACCCTTGGATACACGAAAGCAGAATATTGAAGTTTAAATTCCAGGACAAAACGAAAAACAAACACTAGTGTTAAATTATATCATGCTGGTTGATATCAGTGTTGTCGAAGATGCATTGCGTGCTGATAAATCGCCATGGACGCTGGGTTATGTAACAATACATTCCTCGCAGGGATTAACCATCACGGATACAATTGTTTGGATAGTTGATAATCGCATCGAGTGGTCGAATTTAGTCTATCTTGCAGTATCCAGAGTACGGCGAATAAATCAGCTTCAAAGAATTGTCCTGACAGAGTCAGGCGATGATGACACAGCAATGGATGATATTGATGTTAAAATCATTAATAAAAAAACTCTCCGGATATAAACAACAAGACAAAAAAAAAACAACGAGAATTTGATATTGATGCCGAATTAATAATTGCACTGAAACAACAACAGAATAATCACTGCGCGAGTTGCAATTGTATAATGCGTTGGCAGTATTCGGATAAAGATCCTCGACAATTTACCGTAGACAGAAAAAATAACAGTCTCGGTCATGTCAGAAACAATGTAATGTTGACTTGTCTTGAGTGCAACAGACGCAACGGCGCTAGTTAAGACCATGCGGTGGCAAATGAGTATCGTCAGGAATCACTCGTAGTTGTTCGCGTGTAAACCCCCGCTGAGGGGCGCTTGAATCCAATCTATAGATTGATGGTCTACCAGTTGATCGTGTTATAGTAGATATTTTATGCGTAGTGACACTCCAAATAGGATCAGTAGCCCTTCTTTTACCACCTTCAAGCTCTCCTGGTTCATATAAATATCTCACGGTGACATTGCCCAGAATTGGCTGAGAAACGTTATCTTTTCGTGGTTGTGATATATACTTCCTTTTTATTGCGTTGTTAGGTTTCATATTGATTGCTCTGGTAATCTCGTTTTTTAGCCCTGCAACTACTCCTGGTAATCTTTTGACTCATTCACGAGATTTTTTTTCTTGGATGAATTGTTTTGCGTGTTGATATCCAAATAACCGCTCAGCAAGAGTCCGATTAAATCGTTCAACAATTGCCTGATCGCGATGTAGAGCAGTATAACCTCGTCTGATGGTGACATTGTGATGTTTCATCGCTGATAAAACAGCGCCTTGAAATTCCTTGCCAGGATCAACTTGTAATAGATTTGGTCAGCGTAGTGGGCCTCGTCGATAAATCCTTTCAAATGCAGAAGCAACTTCAGTGGTCGTCTTTGTTTTTAGCGGTTCTGCTTGTTTGTATCTACTCGCAACATCAACTACGGTTAGCGCGTATTTGTAACCGTTGTCATGTGGTAAAAACAATAAATCAGCTTGATGAACTTCATTGGGTCCGGTAACATCAAAATGTGAGAAGTTGATTTGATTAGGATGCGGTAAATAGATTTGCCATATAGCCTGTTTGGATAACCAATTAGCCGCAGTGGCCCTTTTCACTTTTGCGGCACTGGTGAGTTTACTGATGCAGCGCTACCCCTCCAGTAACCTCTCGGAGAATAATAAATAGATTGCATATTATTAATTACCAGTTCCCATCATCAATTTGCCTTTCATAGCTAATTTTACCAACCATGAAGCCAATTTTTCTTTGAAAGATGTATCCATGACGGAGTCAAGAATAGCATTTAACGCATGAATTAATTTCACATCTGCTAGATGTCTATGCTGCAAATTGCTGCTTTTATATGCAACATCATGAGCATGACACGCCTTATCAATAGCGTTTATTGGTTCTTCACCACGTCGGGGCTGATTGTGGTCATCGAGTCTGATATCTAATCGTGTTCCGGGTCCACAGTAGCTATATCCTGGAAGGTGCTTTTCTCCTGGATACTTTGCCCATGGGGTTCCAGGGAGTTTTGCTAACTTAGCTGCAATATCAATTCCTCTTTTTTTTAAAATCCTTGGTTTCACCAAGGGAAAGAAATCTATATTTTTTTATACCACATGCTGCACACCTACCAGTAAGTGCTGATCTGTTATTTTTAGTTGTAATCGTCGTCACATCATTTGTGCTAGTACGCGTTTTACACTTCACACAATAGATCCATAATTTATTTATAATAATATGAATGTAATTGATTTTCAGCGACTAAAACAAGAGAACCAGTTAAGCATCATGCAGCGCTACCAAGCTCTATCCGCGTAATTATAATCGGGCCATCGGGATCCGGCAAGACGCAATTATTACTCAATTTAATAATGAAATGGATGAAGTGGGATAAGTTGTATTTAGTTGCTCCTAGTGTAGATGATCAGCGATGCTACGAAGTATTAAAAGACTTTAACGAAAACGCTTTAGAAATTAAAGGTGAGAACGTCATTGAGTTTATAACCGATATCAATGATGCACCATCCGTGGATGACCTTGATGGGAGCATTAACAATTTAGTTGCATACGATGACGTAATGTTAGACAATCAAAAAAACCCAGCTAGGATATTTTCCCGGGGGCGTCACAAAAAAACTGACGTGATATATGTCACTCAACGCTACACTCAGATTCCAAAAGTGATCATAGATAACTGTAATATTCTTGCTGTATTCAACGGCGTTGATACGCATACGCTACGAAATATTTGGCAGACATGGTGCTGCGGCGATATGGACTTCAATCAATTTCGAAATTTCCTTAGTCACGCTCAGTCGGTCCCACACGGATTTATAACAATAAATTTGCATGACCCTCGAACACGATATCGTATCGAACTCGATCAAATATTCGGTTGAAATAATTTATTAACCCGACGCGACAATATCAATGGTAATTTTATTTTGCTGAATAACTCATAACTCATCGTTAACTACATAAATTAAATCCATAGCAGCAGAGGGGGCGAAATTACAACGAGGTTTGGCGTCATTTTTACCCAATGAAGGTTTCTATTAAGCATTTTGAGGAGGCCTCAGTTTGCTAAATCGCCTGTAAAATTAGGATTCGCCACTCATAACTCATCGTTAACTACATAATTAAATCCATGGGGTGGGTGGCGTCGTTTTTTTTAAATTTTATTTTGCTGAATGGAGGCTTCTATAACGCATTTTCGAAGAAGCCTCAGATTAACTCGTCGACGCTTCTAAAAAAGTTGTAGGATTCGCACCCTCTGCTGATAAGAATTTCGTACAATACTTCGTTACATCAGTGAGTTCGGATTCAATTGTTTTGTATGTAATAGAAATCATGTAGTGGAAGATTTTATGTATTTCTTCTGCACAAATTGTGAGCAGTAAATTATCTGTCTAAAATGAATTGTATCATAAAGATTTCATGCTTTTTATAAGATATAATGGGATTTTTTTCCCTATATCTGGAAATGAATGTCGATGACTTGTTAATTAGAAAAGTAACGTATTTATCGCAAGGAATGAAGTCTATTAATTCGTGTGTAATTTAAGCGTCAATTCAATTCAGCCGAGAATCGATTAACGTGTGCCGATTGGCCTAGTTCGGCTGGTAAATGTATAGCCACAGCGGGTTATAACGGTTTATCTAAAAGGTCTATTTATGATATGATCAGTTGGAATGCGGTAACCGCTAACAAAGCATCGATTTATGATAATAAGATTGAGTATCAATATGAAGTTGCGTAAGACCATAGCTAGCTCTGATGTGTTTAGATAGACGATATATGATGAAAAGAGTTGGAATATGTGTTGATCCCAGGTGAAAAAACGTGACATGTATTTAGGTTGGGTACTATATTTTTATTTTGAAGGAAAGAAAATGGCTCTACACACACCTATATTGTACAGTGGGGAATAGAGCACAGCCTACAACCAAGAGGTTGATGACCCGAAGAGGCTAAGGAGAGAGTGATAGAGTGGGAAAGAGACGAAAACTCAGACCAATTACCAGCTGTGTTTTGGGAACGAAGCACAAGATGATGCTGTCTTGCCGGCAATCTGAGTTCGATCATATGATGAAATTTGTTCTGTCAGTATAACAGAACGGCTAGTTGAATTTCGCATAATTTCGTTACTCTATTTCTCAGAGAAAGTGAAACATTCACATGCCATGCTCGATTTCATTTGTTTATGTAATTGATTAAATTGTTATATTTTACATCCGGGGACTCGTCTTATTCTATTTAATATTTCCTCTCAGAACTCTGTTATTCCATCCGTTATTTTCAATTTTTTTTTTATTAATTACTCGATCTGGACAATAACACTGTGATCGATCATCTCTTAGATAACGATGACCAAAACCCATAAGGAGTGGGGATTGCACACATCTTTACCACCTCGTGACACAGACTATTAATTTTGGAGATGAGCTTCTCCTATTTTGTGACGAATATGGTTATATCATATCGGACTTAAAATTAATTGTAGACCACTCAACTAATTTTACTTACGTCAGTGATTCAAACAATACAGTGTCTTGGTTGGATCATTGTGTCTCTACACAGTCTGCTCATTCCGCTATAAGTGATATGAGAATACTTCACACCCTAGTAGGGTCCGACCATCGTCCTACTTTAATGACTATCAAGACTGAATTGCTTCCCAAATTTGATCCATGCCCCAATGAACTCTTAAACTTGAAATTCAACATCAACTGGTCAGACCTTACTGCTAACGAAAAGCTGAATTATACTCTGACTTCTGCATTCCTATTAAACAAGATTGAGATCCCACATTGTGTCGCGATCTGTAATGACCACGGCTGCACAAACCAGGTGCATATGAAACAGATAAATGAATTATACACTGATGTAGTAAAAGCTTTGTCGAACTCCGGTAATAGCTTGACTAATAAATCCAAACGTAGTCACCGGATTATACCAGGTTGGAATGTCTGTGTCAAAGAATTACATGATTTCGCACGAAACGCTTTGCTTATGTGGCGTGATAACGGTAAACCTCGTCACGGCCATCTTAGTAATCAAATGCGTCAAACTCAAGCACAATTTAAGTATGCTCTTAGATAATGTAAGATGGAAGGAGTAACATAGTGCAGACTCGCTAGCACAAAAATTTGAAAATGTCGACCAACGTGAATTCTGGAAGCATGTTAAACAACATGCCACGACAATTCCCAATAAATTACCAATTTGCATTGATGGGAACCATGGTCAGAATAATTGATGCAACATGTGGAGAAATCATTTTGAAGACTTACTCAATAGTGTAAAAAATGAATCGAATAAGAGGTATGTACTTTCAGCATTGAATGCACCTTCTGCTCTTATTGAAGTAATCACATTATCTGAGATCCAACGTGCTATAGCAAGACAAAAAGGTGGTAAATGTCCAGGTTCAGATTTTTTATATGTGGAACATTTAAAATTTTCAGGTATTAGACTTCATGTGTTATTGATGATTTTATTTAACTGTATGTTTGTGCATAACTTTGTACCAGATGATTTCACAAAAGTTACCATAATACCGCATCCAAAAATCAAAATTGGTAATATAGCGGACAAAAAAAACTACAGACCTATAGCTCTTACGACTATTTTTTCAAAAATATTTGAATGCATCATTCTGCATAGATATGAAGTTACAATCTCTGATAATCAGTGTGGCTTTTAAAAGCAGCATTCAACCAATTTATGTATATATGTTTTTAAGGAAGCTGTCAGCTATTATGTAGAACATGGCAGCCCAGTATTTGCATGTTTTTTAGACGCTAGCAAGGCATTTGATAGGGTCAATCACTGGACACTCTTTAAAAAGTTGATTGATATTAAAATACCTGTCTACATAGTTCATACTTTAGTTAACTGGTATGGGAAACAGTTGTATTGTGTGCGATAGGGAAGTGTAATATCCAGCGCTTTCAATGTAACCAATGGGGTGAGGCAGGGGGGAGTCCTGTCCCCTTTGTTATTCAATATATATATATATATAGAAGAATCAAATCATAAGTTCAGTCAGTGTAGCGTAGGGTTACGTCTGCCACCAAATGTGTTTTTTCTTAACAATTTCAGTTTTGCTGATGATGTCATTGATCAGTCCTTCTATAGCAGGTTTAAGGAAATTATTAAAGATATGTGAACAATACGCATTTGAGAATGATATATACAAAAAAAATCAGTATGCATGGTCTTTCAGACAGCTTCTTTCAAATTACCATCTCCTCTCCTTGTATATCTTAACGGCAGTGCTCTTATCTATGTCAACAATTACACGTATTTGGGTCATATTTTGAAATCCAATCGGTCGGATAATGAAGATATGATGAGACATTACCGATCTCTGTGTACTCGAACAAACATGCTTCTGCATAAATTCAAGAATTGTTCATTGCATATCAAAATTAGATTATTCAAATCTTATTGCTGCACCATGTATTGCGCTCCACTGTGGACAAACTTTAGTGAATGCACGAAAAGAAAACTAGTTATTGGTCATAATAATAGTCTTCGATTTCTATTAGGTCTTCCAAGGTGGAACAGTGCCTCCAACATGTTTGTTAACTATAATGTATTCAGTTTTGATGAGATAATGAGAAAGTATGTATTCTCAATTATGACAAGAATATCTAATAGTAAAAACTGTCTTTTGAAATCTCTTTGGAACTATGACATTCATGTAAATTCTCATATTATTAGTAGATGGAACAAATTACTCTTTATATGTGTCATTTAATTTTTATTATTAATAATGCATAACGCAGTTAATAGTGGTAGATGTTGCTATGAATGTATGTATGTATGTATGTATGTATGTATGTATGTATGTATGTATGTATGTATGTATG